>JANTCA010003553.1:0-10703 GCA_024741275.1 Chironex yamaguchii | reverse complement strand
ATAATTTTCCATAATTTTTCTTTTTATTGTATTGTTTGTTTCTTGTTTCTTTTTAGCTAAAGACAGAAAACCTGAACCTAATGCTGAAGTAAGTTGGAATTCATCCATTCCCGAAGAATGAAGCATGTTGTTAAATGTTTAAGTGTTTCGGTTTTAGAGTGCGAGTTTACGTAGACTTCCGCTCATGTCTACTGGCGTCATCTTCCATGCCTCTTCGTTTCTTTTCCTTGCTTTTAGCTTAGTGCACATTGTGCTTTACTTTTGTCTGATTTTCTACACCTCACTGTAAGTACACTTTCTCTCGTTTTTTTTATTCCGCTTCTGTTTTGTATCTGATTCTTATTGGTTCTCTGTGAATTTTTCGGTCCCGGTGTTCCTATTTTGTACCTCCGTCGCATGAGTGAACCCTTGTAAGTAGAATATTGTGTTTGTACCTTTGTTACTGCTAAAGGTGTTGACCTTGATTCATACTGTTACTAAACGGCTTGAACTTGTAGTGAATATCTGTTGTAGGTGCCAGGCATTTTCTTTCCTCCTTATTTTATAATGACTAAATGTTTATTTTTACTATGCTATTTTAGGATACTGGAAAGGCCAGCGCAAGGGCAAAGGACAAAAATGAACCAAAGCAAATGTCACCAGGAGAGCAACGGAGTAAAAAGGAGAGTGAAAGGACAGACAAAAGTAGTGTCCAGAATGAGCTTAAACAAAATTCGAAAAAATACAAAGCGCAAGTTGAAGATAATAAAAAAGATAAAGACAGTGAGGTAGAAGAAGAAGAGGAGGAAGACGACGATGATGAGTATGAAGATGAGGAAGAAGTAGTGGAAGAGGTCGAGGAAGAAGAAGAGGAGGAAGACGAAGAAGATGAGGAAGAAAGCGACGAGGAGGAAGATGAAGAACAAGAAATGGAAGAGGTTAAAAAGCATTGGAAAAATGACAAAATCGAGCAACTAAGCAAGCAAGCTAAGAAAGTTGAGTCAAAGAAGATTGACATAAAGGGAAAGGAAAAGGACAAAAAAGGGAGAAAAGACGAGTTTAAAAGGGTTCGTTCGACAAATCAGGAACCAGGGAAGGGAAAACATGCTAAATCTGATTTTGAGGAAGAAGAGATGGAAGAAGAGGAAGAGGAGGATGACGAGGACGAGGATGAAGAAGAGGAAGATGATGAAGAAGAGGAGGAGGACGAGGTCGACGAAGAAGAAGAAGAAGAGACGGACAAAGAGGAGACACACTTTGACAATGACAAGAAAAAGGCAGATGCATCTTCAAGTAAAGAGAAAAAGGGGAAAAACAAAAATATATTAAAGGAGAAAGAAAAGGGCAACAAAAAGCAAAGTGAAAATGATGACGACAATGACAAAAGTATAAAGAAAACGAAAGGAAAAGAAAAGAAAATGAAGAAAGGAGAAAAAGAAATGAGCGATGAAGAAAGCGAAAACAAAGATACTGGGGATACTGGCGAGAAAGCTGATAGCAATAATAACAATGAAAATCAAAGGGAAGCGAACACTAACAACGAAAATCCCACAGAAAACAAACCAGGCGTGGTATGTAAATGCTATTGATTTAGTGTCTATGACGATTAGAAATAACAGGTGTTAACAGGATTGATGCTATCCTATGATCTGCTATGGGATTTACCACGGTAGGATCAAGTTGTACCTGTTAAAATTCCTTTGGCAAGGATTTTGTGGTCGCTGAATTTTTTGTCTCGCTTATGAAATGACATCACTCACGTTGTTCATTACAGTAGTTAATCATTTTTAAGGACGATTTTTGTTTCAGAGCATTAAGATTATCACAAAGTGATATTTAATTATGTGTTATCAACATTTTGTTTCAAGGAGAAATGGTAATTGGATTGCCTTGGAAACTTTTTTGTTTGGAAGATGTAAATTCACTGCGAGGCTGAGTTTAGTATCACAATTTACAAGGGTCTTTGAGGACACTTTTTAGAATATTTCTAAGTTAACTTTTGTATCCATTGAATAGATTGTCGGAATAGATATGCCTTTTCGTCTTGTTCATCGACAATACGTTTGGTAATTGTTATTTATTTTTGTAGTTTACGCGTTTATTTGGTCGCAAGAAGCCTCCTGGTACGCCTCCTCCACAACCAAGAAATCCTACCAATGCACAACAACAGAGCGGAAAGTCCGGTGTTTGTTCCATATTATAGCTAAGACATTCATTGGATGTGTCAGTCCATGTTGGCCTTCGAAGATAGTTAGCATCTGGTATAGATCTGACAATGTAACAGATTTATTGTCTTCTTACCAGCATTACAGTTATGGGTGCCCTGTGCCATAGTTGGACTCGTCGACGCCCGATGCGGTAGCCTTTCCGTAGTACAAAGATTGGCAGTTAAAGTTGCAAAACTGTACTGTTGGAAAACCGGGAATTGATAACAGTGGAAAGTGAGATTACGCCAGTTTGTGGC
The DNA here is from genome assembly GCA_024741275.1 of Chironex yamaguchii. Taxonomy (NCBI): domain Eukaryota; kingdom Metazoa; phylum Cnidaria; class Cubozoa; order Chirodropida; family Chirodropidae; genus Chironex; species Chironex yamaguchii. The sequence goes on along the minus strand of JANTCA010003553.1, from coordinate 8,260 downwards.
TGTTGTGATTGGAAGCAATAAATTTCAATAAATAATGTCTTTGTCAGCAGCAAAGAACGCATACATTTTGTAAACGCCCGTTTCAGTCGCAAGCCAAGTTTTGCACTGAGAACATGGTGAGGTTGCTTGCTGTACTTAATCTATAAATTTAGAGGCAAAATTAGTTTTAGTAATAACAAGATTAGGTGCTTTGGCAGTCAACTGTTACAATTCTTCCACGCCTCCCGTTTCATACATGCTACACAGAAAAAAACAATTTTATTTTCTTTGCAACAATAAGTAGAACGTTATATAGATAGGATGCTATACAATGTCAGATTGACTTGCAAAAAGGCAGGTTAATTAGGTAATGCAAAGACTAAAGTTCTCAGATTAAAATTATGCTTATCAAGCAGATCTGACATTATGGAGGGAAGTACGATTAATATGTTTTCCTCCGGTGCTTTTTGGAACAAAAGGCCACGAAAGGAAGTCGGAATAGCTATTGTTGCGTCATTAAGTAATGTCTTTAAAGCAGAGCCGCCATGTGCATGACTTGCTTGATTGAGTTTTTCTTCACTTTAGTTATCGTAAATCATAACATTATTGCCACATACATAGCAACATTTTTAACGTCGAAGACAAATGTGTTCCTAAAAATTTATTCTAAGGAATAACGTCTGATTGGCCCAAGGATTAGTGGGGTTTAAGTGGCAGTAGTGCAAGAATGTTTATATTTACTCGAACTTGCCAACAGGGTGTGCCTACAGGAATAATATTTAGGACAACGTTGTGAGATGGATTAAACAGCAGAAAGCCAGCCGTCCTGCCGTTTTGAGCCTACTGTTCCTAGTTGTTCTTCTTCATTTACATTCACTGTGAGGAAATTTGACCGTAAAACTAAGAAACTGTTGCTACGAATACAATCTGAAGATAAGAAATCAAACCAAAAAGTAGTTACTCGAAAGTCAAATGAACTTTTCATGTGATAGTTGTCTGCTTAGAAACAGTTGCTTGCGCTAAAACATACATGCTTTGCATGAAAATTGAAATTGGTTTGAGATTTACAATATAAAATTTCCATCCGTATAATAAGCTGTTTTCCTCGATTCTTTGTTCACATGCTAAGTAACACACTTTGACATCTGCTGATCGTTCTAGAATCGGTGACTTGTATCCGCCAAAGATTTACGCCATGGTCAGATTTGATATATGTCAGTACGCCAAATATTCATTTTCAGAAATACGCCAGTGACGCACTGGACAAGAATTGTCCGAAATGTCGAAGAAGCCTTACACCAAAGATCTTTGGCGAAAAGAGCCTCGATTCCAGTCTGGTCTGTTGACTATATAAGGAAAGAGAAAAGCACTTAGTTAATACTATTACTAATTTATAACATAGTTTCTTTTCCTATCTTGAGATCACAACAGACGATGTAGGTTTTCATATCACACGGCAGTTAAAAATCCCTTGCAATTTGTGTATTAGTTGTAATTAAGTATAGTGTTTTAAAAAACCATGATAATGAAAGCTAATTTTGCTTCTTCCAAATCAATCACTGTTCCCATTTTAGTAAATGCCTCAACCTTAAAAAGGAACCTTAAGCTTCATAACAGTTTTCGCCAGTCATTATGTCATATTGTTAGTTCTTCCAGTGTTGGCATACCTCAAAGCATTTCGTGGTTTTTGCCATGAAAAGCCACCGTTTATCTATGGTGAGCTGTGGACAGCCAACTTGGCCGCAGACAACTTGAATACAAACCAGCAGAGATTGAAATGTTATGTTTATCAAGTTTTCCTTGTTATAGTTTTGGAGTTTTGAATACTGTGATTGCTATTTTAAGTGCAATATACGACGTTATGCTCGAGTGCAATAATGTAGTGCGGTATTATTTAATTGTGAAACAAGCGACATGCTTTACTGTAGCTTTCACAAATTTTATGTGAGTGGCTCTTGCACGTTGTATAAGAAAGTCACTTTTATACTTTAGCATGACCGTTTTAATACATTGATCGTGTATATTGAAAAAAGGGCCATCACTCCCCTTTCACCAATGGGAGGTGGACGCATTCAGTTTTTGCAGTCAAAAAGTATAGTTTTCTTTCTTTGGTCTTTTTGAACTTTTGTCACAAATGCCTCAATGTTACATCATGACGTCTGGTTTAGAGTTTGAACAAGTCGGGATGACTTCTTAGATCATCACACAGAGAAGCAAAAGGAACGGAAAGGAAAAGGGATACTTTTAATTTTAAACAACATATTGCCATCCTCTTTTTATCCTTTTGGTGAAACGGTCGTAAAAAGGACCGTGTAGTTCAGCCATAAATTATCTGATGTGCGGAATAATTAAAACACGATAACTAGTAGGTACAGAGGCAGGCAACATGTGGTCATGAGCATCAATAGATCGACAAAATGATCGAGATTCAATGACTTAGAACCTTTCGATCACTTCCAATGATTTATTAAGGTCAGCCGAGAGGGGCTTATGTTTACAAGTGTGTCAGCATGTCGATCGTTGCCAGGTATTTACAATTCATGATATAGGATCACTCTGTCCACTTCTGTGTGGAACTTGCTAAAACGGTGATTTATAGAAATTTTATACAAAACCGTGTCATTTGGATTCAAAAACGCGGTTGTGTAGAAGACGGAGCGACGGAGAATGCCACAGTCTTGCATACATTTGTTTTGGCTTACTTGGCTCTATTTTCGGAGAAGGAAACTTAGTTGTTTGAAGGCCGGTTTAGCTCGCGAACTTCTGAATGCTGGAGAGTTATTCCTGCAAGCGAGCTAGTCTACTTAAAATTATCCATTTTTGTCTTCCCACAATTTTGTAGTTTCAATATTTTGGGGTGGTAAGGGGAGGGGTGCAAGGATTTTCTTACATGCAAGTCGTTGGCATAACAATATCACTGACAGAACACTATTTTATTTGGACCATAACTTTGATGTTGATATGTAGGGTGAATATTTGTTTGCTTTTGAAATCTAAAGTGTAGTTTATACGCCATTTTAGTTTGTAATTAACTTATGCGTATATGAATTTCATTATGTTAAGAGTTTTATGGTTTGATTTTACGACGCTTTCGTGTTCAAGATATATGTATATATTAAGATCACTGTTGATTATTTACATATTTTAATGGTTTAAAAAAATCAATTTTAGGAAAATATGATAAAATCTGCACATCATTTGGGTAAGAGTGGTGTACGTTCCGAGCTCTTTAAATTGTAAGATTTGTTTTTGCTTATTACGATGCCGACACAGCCAATATGTCTCTGTTTTGCGGTCGTGACGTCATCGCAAAAAGACAAATTTGATTGCATTAACACTTTACGCATACTCAGACGTAATGCCTCCTCCCGGAAAAACTGTGCAATTGTGTTGTAATATTTATCTCTTAATGAAAGTCGCATGCCCATAAACTGCCTATAGACTTTTAGATATAGCCATTTTCAATTCCCAGTTGCTGTCTTTTGACTTCGGCTGTTATGAAAAGCCGTTCAGACCACTACTGGAGTACACTTCGCTTGAGGGACATGTGCTTGTGAGAAAACTTACTTTAGCTTCTGTGGAGTAAAGTGTGGACAGACTAATGTTATTTTGTGTGCCCCTTCCATTCACATGTGTCTCTACTAAACAAGTAAGTCTGCATGAAATGGGATTAACCCAACCCATTTGCACAATCCCCTGCATTTTATAGCTGGTGTTTCTATTTTCGGGGATGTTTTAGTTAGCCATTCTTCTTGCCAAGAAATATAGTTGTAGATATTTTGGAACCCAAATTACGGAAATTAAAACCAGAACTTGGCTTTTCGTATTCTCCACTGTGACAAAGCCTGCTTCATAGCGGTAATTTACGTGAAAATAAAACTCTATGGTCCCACATTTGTATACTTTCAAGTATTGGAACTGCGTTGTCCATATTTCCGAGTGTTTATGGGTGTAGGAGGATCATGTCTTGAAAGACAACTGAGCTTCCGAAGGCTGATATGCAGATTTTTGTCAATTGAAACGATTTCTATGCAAGGCAGTTAAATGTTTGTATTATTGATTCAATTCTGTTTATTATGTTTGCCTTTGAACAATGTGTTCTTGTCATTCTGATTGATCAATTTTGATAATGTTCAAATATTTTTGCCACTTCTTCCCAAACAATATTGCGAAGTTTTCATAAGACGTGGTCTTGTATAGGTTAATTAGATGCTGCTTGAAACACGTTGTATTGAAATAGATAGCTATTACGTTCTTTAAACATGCAAGAGAAGAAGCATTATAGAATGTCTCTTTTATTAAGTTCAGCCTGGTATTTTAGGACTGAAGTCTGAAATGTTATTTTGATGCGAACGTTAATTTGAACAATTCACAGAGTATGTTTTATTCTTAACATATGTAAGGGTTATGACAAAATCAGTTCTCCCTCGTGTTCAGTTACCAATTGCAAGAGATACAGCTAAGCATATCTTAGCCCTTCCTTACATGTTTGTAGTACGAGCACCAAGACAGAATTACTTCTTTTTCGTAAATATGTTTAATCTAAAACTGGAAGAAGTAGTTTTGACAAACAAACTACACCTGCCGAGTGGAGCACAAGAGTCTTAAGCTAGAGTACTCACTGGAAGAAACAGGCAGGACAAGTTTCCCAATACTGTCAAGCCGCAGGAAATTTCTGAGCATGATCGACATTTGCGTTTGATCGATCGTCCCCTTCTCGTCTTTAGCTATTGTTTTTGAAAGTCATGTGATTTGATGGTGGGACCATTGTTCTATATCTTACAAGCTAAAGTAGAAGAAAAGATTAATTTAAAGTGAAGTTGACACTGACTAGTTTATGGCTTATGAAGAAATGTCCTGTTGCCAAATAATGCCAGGCGAATCACTTGATGTCTACTTGTCGGATCTTGGAAGACTGATTAGTCTGGTATCCTGTGACATTCGGGATGGGTTCCTTAAGTGTGCTTTCGTCCATGGTATTACAGGAGAACTGTGAGGGCTTGACTAAAAGGGACCTTTACACGTGGTACAGTAAACGAGTTGGTCACTATCCACTTGCAGGTTGGCTTAGACCACAATGTAGCCTTGTCAAGCAAAAGGCCAATTCATGTCATGAGGTAACTGATGAAGTGGTTGAGATTGCCAAAGAAATCAGATAGAGAGATGTTCAAGAGGACCCAGCTAGAGGAATTTGGTTTGTTTTTAACTCGGACTGATGCAAAGTTTGGTATGATGCAAACAGTTTAGCATATTGACTGCACCTTGAGATTGAGGACAGGGGTGTGGAAGATGGTTCCTGGCTAAGAGAAGATGATGACAGCTCTCACATGAATCTAGCTGAGCTAGAAGCAGTGTTTAAAGGAGTCAATTTGGCGATTTGCTGGGAGATAAAGGTGATTGAGATTATGGTTTACTCCGTTTGTGTGAACAGATGGTTAAATTGTGCTTTAAGTGGTGAACAACCCGTTTACGCGAAAGGTATAGGAGAAGCCCTTGTACAAAGAAGATTGGCCTCGATTAAAAATATTGTTGAAGAGTATGAACTCTGCATCACTGTTCACTTGCTCTGATCTCAAGTAAACAAAAGTGACATGGTGTCCCTAAAAATGATTGAAGGGAAATTCCTATGGTTTGGTAGTTAGATAGTTTGAGAGACTGTTTGGGGAATGCAGGCCGGCTCCCGCACAGTTAATTGTTGATATTGGCTTGGCCTTTACATTTGTCCCAGTTGAAAATCTTTGTGAAGACTGGAAAGTTGATTTGCACTTTAGAAATGCTCACAGGCCCTGTGGAAATGGAATAGAAGAACGTAATCACCAAACCATTTAGCAAACGGCGGCCAGAAGTAGTCATGACATCCTGGACGGGTTGCATTTTTACAATTGCTCTCCAAAAGAAGCAACAGGCTAACACTCGTCTCCTTGCAGTCATATCTGTAATTATCAATGAAAAAGTTCTTTTGTATATGGGAAAGTGTCAGATTACGTGTATGAAACCAATTTTAATGTTGGGCAGCAAGTTTTAACTAAGCCAGCTGCTGCAAAACTGAATGGAAGCTGGGGACTGTGACTACGGTTGATCCCAGAGATACTGTGAAGATTAACAGTTTGTCGCCTCATGTTGCCCATGTCAGAACCACTTGAGAACAATTTGAGTCGTCTTCTGGTGAGGAGGATATTTTTTAAGTTCCGCAACCTAGACAAAAATGATACCTGGTGATGAGATATGGAGATCCCTTGGTGGTCATTTAGAAATCTTTTCAAATAGTTCATTTAGAAAAACATTATTCTTCTATAGCCGTCACATATTTTACAGCTTCTATTTCAGTCGCCTTGACGACTTACTTGTAAGACATTTTTCGTGCATCGTTTCAACTCTATCTACATCTTATTCTTTTTTCTCTTTCCTTTTCGTTGACTACCCCTAGTACGTGACTTGACTCTTTTTCTATGATTATGATTATCAGGGTGTCACTTGAGAAAGTATGAAGATGGCTGACCCTCCAATCATGAAACAAGCTTCCTTTTGCAGCGCAATTATTTTTGCTAATGGATGTTGTGTTTATGAGTTCCAAAGGATGAGCGTACTTGCACCAATTTTAAAATTGTTAAGAGCCACATATGTTCTACAACGAACGATGAAAGTTATATGCAACAAAATATGCAACAGCCATAAATAAAGTAAGAGAGAATGCCACTATCAAAATAAATTTTCGAACCTCGCTCTCTTCTACATTTCTATTACCTAGATAAGTTAAAATTCTTTTTTAAATTGTGACGGAGCAAGTACATTTCTTGTAAAGAGGTAGTGTGTTTTTCTTTTTCGTGGTTTGCAGGGCAATTTGCCCGTCAAACTCATAACATGAAGTGAGGCCCCTGATGCTTATATCATATTTGCCACTTTCTTTGTTATTCTTAATTCCTATTGCTTGACACCCCTACTTCATTCTGTGTAAACAATAAACAGTAATTAGACTTCATACCGTAGATCTTTCACTGATGTTATGTTTGTTGAAGAACATTTACTCGTGAACCTTTGTTGTTTAGTTTTTAAAATTGTACCTAACATTCCACCTCAGGGAACGCAATACGCATAAGATACTTTTCCTGGTTTTGCTAAAGGACTAATGATGTCCAATTTTTGCAGTTTGCGAGTGTTGTTGTCGAAAGTTACGACTTTCGTCACGAAGATCAAATTTTCCATAGCATGACAACTTGGCACCCTATGAATTTCCCTCTCGAGAATCGTTTTGGTGTCATTCTCGTTACCGTTCGCAAAACTGAAAATTTACCAAATTGTATCTTTCTCTTGTTTGGTATAAATAGAAAAAAATCAGTAATGAGTGCTGTATATGGACGTTTGCTGTCTGCCGTGGAGGCCAAACTTCCAAGGCGTCTTTTGCCGCTATGGAAGCACCCAGCAGGTATGTAAGATACTATCTTCGATAACTAACTTTTCACTAGATTCCTGAAGTAGCAACATCATTTACTTGCCATTATCTCATTTTTCTTCCGTGACGTTTTATAAAACGGTAATCAGTTTCTATCTGTTTGCCAAAAAAGTAACTTAGTCCGTAGGCAAGTGTAGGTGTGGTTCAACACAAGGCCAAGAACACTCGATGGCATGGTAAGTCTGTTTACATGCAATGCCGTACACCGTATAGTCCTAGGGCTCAGTCAGTCATGAGCGAAATTCTAAGTTGGAATCAAGGTCATCAATCTTCAAATCTTTGTTGCCAATAGCTGTGCACATTACATTGCAAACTGACAAGAATGCTCAATTTCATTGTTTGCTCGCATGAAGTACAAATGGATGACCACTAAACGTGAATGAAACGACGATGTATTTGGTTAAATTGAACTTTTGTCAAATGACAAGGGGAAAATGACGTTTGGTAAGGAGCATGTTTGATGAGTAATTACAAGTAATCAAAGGATAGCCGACTATGTAATTTCGTACGAGCATGTTCTAGTCGCCTGATGGTTATTACGCGAACTCGCAAAGCGCAATCATTTATTTGCAACTATGATAGCCTGTCTCACTGCGGCCTCACAGCGTGGTGGTTGTAGTGAGGCCGGTTCCCGGCTAAAACGGACCATCGACCCAGTTCAGAAAACTGTACGGGATATTAGTCATAACGTAGAACTTAAAAAGCGAGTACTGAAAAGACAATCAGAGTTTCGAACACCAACACAATGAAAATGAGTTCCTAAGGTGTATGCGAAATATTGAATCCCACATGTTGGGGCAGAAAAAATAGACCCAGATTGAATATAATATG
>JANTCA010003552.1:0-10703 GCA_024741275.1 Chironex yamaguchii | reverse complement strand
TAATAACAACAAACCTGTTGATGTAGTCAAACTAGGCGAAGGTGTTGCAACTGCCGTAGATGACACTGAAGGTGAAAAGTCTTGACTTGTGATCCTAGACGACGCAGTACTAGCCGCTAGAACTTTTAAGGTGCTTGATGTTGCTTTCGGTGATGACGTTGTGAGAACAATTGGCGGTGACGAGAGAGGAAGGCTGTATTCAGTTGATGTTAATAGAACCTTTATCAACGGACTCGAGTAAACGTTTGCCATATCTTAAAAACAAAGGCGACGGCATTGGTTTATTAAGTCAAAATCTGACATAATGTCTACGTGAAAGAGTCTTAAGTGATCAAACCTGTATTGCATAATTCCATTACAAATTCCATTACTTACAACACATAAGAACACACTAGAAAGTCCCAGAGGGTTTTCTTAAGAAGGGGAGTTATGGGGGTGTGGGTGTGATTTCTGACACCTCAATAAAAGTGCCGTCTGTTGTTACGTTATACTTGGCGCTAAAAAGGTACGATTATTGTTCCTGGTACGAGATAAAAATACTATTCAGTAAAAACATATTCATATTATCACCTTTGTCGAGGCTGTTATAATTGGTAATAGTAAAAGTGAATTGCCTGCATTTATGTCAACTGAAGACGTAGTGCTGCAGGCTAAAACGTCGAAAATGCTTGATATAAGGACGTTGTAGGAACAATGGACGATGAAGAAGGTAGAAGGATGTCTTCCGCTGACGTCAGTTGACGCTCCAAGCAAGAATCTCGAGGTAACTTGCGTTGTATGATAAAAAGTCAATGTTCATACTAACTGATTTAACAAATCTTATTGATTTAAATGGTCAACAAATGTATGCTGAGAGGAGACTCTTCTAAGTAAACTCAAAAACTCACTAAATAAGCAAGCTCAAAAATACGGGAGTTCAGCATCAAATACTCTAAGAATTTGGTAAGGCAGCGTGCTACATATTCAGGATGGGAATGTCTAGGTTTCAAAGACACATAAAAAGTGAAAGAAATCGTAGATAGACAGGGTAAATCTTGATGAAGTCCAAGGTATTAGTCTAAAATAGTATGAGTGCCGCCATATTCATATTCCTATAAACATAATTGTGAAAGATAGAGTCATTAAATGTCTACAAACCTGAGGTTGTAATCACACTTGACGACGGCTTGGCACCTATTGTAGATAACTGTGACAGTGATACGTCTGTGCTTATGCTCCGAGACGACAAAATGCTAGAAACTGGAACTTTCAAGACGCTTGACATTTTTGCTTCTGATGACACTGTGGCAATGAAGGGCTGCGACGACAACGGAAGAGTCAGCTCGGCTGATGTCAATCGATCCTCCAGTAAAGAGCTTGAGGTAACTGGCGCTGTGTCACGGAGATTTTAAAATGAAGTTTAAGTATCAAATGCCTTAACAGCCAGAGAGGGATACGCGGAACATTCATCAACACACAGAAAAGCGCTACGAAACAGCACTAGAAGGAAGAGTTTTGCCATAAAATAATACGTCCTAAATTACGCTCGTCCTGATTATATTTCTAGACGAGAGTTGATAAATTTGGTACTTAAAACTAAAAACATGAATGAAATCAAAAATATTTTTACCTAGCCGTCTGCTAGGGAGACAAGCTTCCGAAGATGCTTGTTGATCTGTTATAGGACCTGAGATTCTTACAAGTAAATGTATTGATGACAGCATTTTACCGAATTTACAACGTAGAACGGCAAGAATCTGTCAACAACTTAAAAACAGCTATCGTTAAAAAGGCAGAGTCACATCTTTAACAGCATAGGATGCAATGGGTACAAACCTGTCAAAACAGAAGACAATATCATTGCTTTTGTGAAGAGCACTGAATGTGAAAAGTCGACGCCCACACTCGAGGATGACAAGGTACTGAACTTAAAAACCTCAGACAAACTCGTTTCTTTAGGTACTGAAGATGTCGTTATCTCAACTGGTGAAGGCGAAGATGGAAGGGAAAAACTTGTTAGTAATAGCTGTTCCGGTGATGAACTGGAGGAAACGTGCTCTGCATAATCAAAAATGAAAACAAGACAACAAGTCAATCATTTGTACATCGACGATATCTACAATTTCTCTTTACTTCTGTTTAAAGAACATGAAAACAACAAAAAGGATCTTTTTGGTTAAAACTCTAAACAAAGGCCATGTGTCCAAAGAATTCCAAGTAACACAATAAATAAAACTCACTGATTTCTCTACTAAAATCTCGACTGATTAATTAAGTCATAATGTGACGTAATATCTACATGAAAGCGTCTAACGTGGTCAAACCTGTATTGCATATAAATCCCATTATAAAATCCATGACTTTTACAACACATAAGAACAAACTAGGGTTGTCTTAAGAAAGGGAGTTAGGGGTAATTTCTAACACCTCAATTCCAGTGCAGTCTCTTGTTACGTCATACTTGGTGCTAAAAAGCTACGATCATTGTCTTCTTGTAAAATTAATTGTTTGTTTAGATCATAAAACCCTAGATCGTTTCAACGTTCATATCGTCAATCATTTCTGTCCTTTGCCACTTTTCTTTCATTTGTAAATGCCATTTGAGGTAGTTAATGTATTCTGTGACTACACACAAGAAAATATGTAAATACTCAGCACAAAACAAGTACTTACTCAAGAGTTACAATAAATTTTACTTACCTGAGCATGTTATGCCATCCCCAGTAAAGCCTGAATGACACAGGCAGAAGTAGCTTGCAGGAAGATTATAACAGCTTGCGTTGCGATGGCATGGATTGCGATTACATTCATTAATATCAGTGCAAGTACGTTTGTCTTCCATCAATTCAAAGCCGTAACGGCAGGAGCATGCAAAGCTACCAGCTGAATTTGAGCAATTTTGAGAACAAACACCTAAGCTACATTCGTCAGTATCTGAAAGTGGAAAAGTTGAAAATTATCATGATGAGAAAACTGGACAGGTATTTTAACCTATCAGGCCGTAGTACGACAATTGTTGAAATACAGCCTCCCAACAAGCATAGTTTCTCAGTAAAGTCAATTTAAACTCGAAGACATTTCGCAATAATTTTACTTGTTAGACAAAAGCATAACTCTGCTACTGAGCTGTATTACGATTGACTCTGATATTGTATATAATACGGTAGTAAATATAGTTATCAATGTTACGATTATGAAGTAAAGATATTCTATTGTCGTCATGTTCGACAAAGTAACAAAGAACACAAGAGCAGTGTTTGTTGTAAAGGAAGATAAAACTACTTTTCAAGTTCAGGGATTTAAGAGTGAGGATCCATCTACACGACAGCAAAAAAATTAGACCTTCTCAACCTTTTTTGGGGGGGTGGGGGGGGGGAAGGGGATTACGTCAACTGCAACCTATACCGGACATCTGTACCCGCGTAGATGGTCATTTCTGCAACTTATCCTAAGTATGATGCCGCGAAAATATCAATGAAGCCGCCTGGCCAAGTCGACGAGGTGCTCAATGCTCTTATTTCTATCCTTACTATCATCATAAATCAAATTTTCCTACAAATATTGAGGGTGGCATTTTCTAAAATGGAACTAGATAATGTGTTGAAAATTCTTGACTTTATGGACTCAGTGGAAGCCATGTAGACAGGCGCCACGTGGACAGTTGACCACTATTGGACCCATAACCATATTTTTGACTAGGTAAACAAGAAAATTATAGACAAGGAGACCAACACAACAACAAGAAAATATAAATAAACCATCCAGCACTAGCAAACGAAGCACAATAAACACAACATAGCTATGGCGCCAATTCTCAGGAAGAATAAAATAGCTGTACGAGATCATTTCTGGTAGCCTGATGATGGGAGAAGTGTCTCTCGAAACGTCGTGATAAGGCTCCTGTCTACATAAATAATGTGTCTGCGAGTAAAAATGGGCTTTAAAGGGGCTATTTAGTTACATTTTTCATGCCAACGAAATGTTTTAGCATGATCATGATAATTGGCAAGATTTCTAATAAACACTGTTTATGAATCAATGAATAGAAATTGTCCACTAAGAAGCCCTACACCTTCAGCACCTTCAACTGCAACACTCGAATTCCTTGATGACTTGCAAATGTTGTTGTATTCCCTTAAGCAAAGTGGATAATCATCTTGCCATCGCCACCAGAAAGTATTCCATTTTTTCTGTAGACGGCGCTTCCTTAAATGAACATCACTGTCCTCTAACGATTCCTTTGGTAGCTCTGGGACAATTGGAAGACGTGGTCCAAAAATCAAATGATTTGAAGTAATTGCTTCCATCTTCCCCTTGCAATATTAAGGGTCAGGTGTTGAGAACAGACTCAGCGAGGCAAACAATGAACTCTAGTGTCTTAAGCTTTGTCGTAATACGCCTTTCGTTAAACCTACCATATGCTCAAACATTCCACCCTACCATGCAATTTGTAGTGACGTAAACCTCTACTGAGAGATATGATCATGAACATACTTTTGCACCTCCAGATGATTATGCAAATCATTTAAGTCAATAGCTGTAGTTTTAAAAGTTACTGCATTGTCTGAAATCAGTACAGAAGGTACACCAAATATAGAATGGAATTTATCAAAACTAATCATCAAATCCTTTGTGGTCAAATCCTTTTTAAGCAAGAAACATGCAGGTATTGTAGCAACACAAATGAACAAAGCTATGTAACTATTGCTACCTCCATTGTCTTTAACTTGTAATGGTCCAGGAAAATCTTCTCCCGATATTTTAAATGGTCTTGTTTGCTTTACACGGTACGCTGGTAGTGGAGGCTGCTGCTTCTGGTGATAAATTAAGTACCCTAAACCGTTTGCAGCCATAACGTCCGTAGATACAGTCACGACAATCTGACAATCCCTTTGCTGCCCAATATTGCTTTCAAACTTCAGACAGTGTACCATTAATCACATCATGAGCTCTACAAACATGACAGTCATAAACAATCAGGTTGGTAAGTTAGTGTTTCCTAGGTAAGAAAATGGGCTCTTTTGCCTCTTGTGCAATATCTGCATGTTTGAACGTGTCATAACACCTCCCAGATTATCATCTCTTGAGCTGTTGGGAACCGTTGTGTCTCTTTTTTAGCAGCATCTCACTTGTGTTGTGAGTGACAGAACCTGACTACAAATGCAGCTACTCTCAGCAGGCTCTGCAGTGTATTGTATCTTGATATATTAATGACAGTTCCTGTGTCTGAAGAAGACTCTCCTTTCATCAATAAAGTGTGCGCACTTTCATCTCCTTTTGCATGATCAATGTCTAGATTAGCTGGCTGGGCTGAAAAGTAGTCCTCTCCTTGTAAATATGGTAGACCTTTCCACCACAAAACAGAATTCATTAATTGAACAAACTTTTTGTGGTACAAAATTTGAAAATCGCCTTCAAAAGTTGCGACATTTTGCTAAAAACATACTTAAAAGCTTTTTCCGTACAGCAAAACCTGTATCAAAGATTCCTTCAATTTTGAAAAATTCGTTCAAAATCTCAAAATCGTTCTCGTGCGGCGGTTAAGTGTTCTTTTGACATAACCAGGCTTTTCACTAATATTACCCTTAATGAGACGATAAAAATATGTGCCGATTCTTTGTAAGGCGAAAGGTTGAACAGCCCTCCGCCCCAGAGGAGATCCTTGTTGAGTTAATGGAATATGCCACTAGAGGTGTTGAATTCACTTTTAACAATACAATGTATCGACAAAGGACGGGGTAGCAATGGGTAGCCCCTTGGGTCCAGAATTGGCAAATAATTATGTCGGCTTCCATGAGGAGCATATTGAAAAAGAAAGCAACCAAAAGACATCAGTCGATTTTCAAGTGGTGTACAACAAAAAGATTGTTCAAGTTCGCATGTCGTCTATGGTACATGCAAGATTTTGATTCAACTCAAAAGGAAGTGCTGCCTGCCATAGACAGAAATATGATAGCTGATGAATTTTCGTGCCAGTGTGAAGCTACGTACGTAGGCCTTACTTCCCAAAGTTTGATTGGCCGAATCAAGCAGCATGTACGAAAACACATCCACACATGCTCGACTGGTCTTAGCCAGCAACGTCCGCGACTTTGTAAACCTTATCCTATACCTAATTAATATGGCTGTGCAATAGGACAGCAAGTTCTAATGAGGCCATCCTGCGCCGAGCTGAATAGTGACCAACTTTTCTCAGTTGTTGCTAAATTTCATCTTGGTGTTTTGGAGGCGGTTTACATTCGGGAGTGTAAGCCTAGCCTGTGTCGACAGAAAGAATTCGTGGTTCCCCTCCAGTTGTTCGACTAGTTTGATCTGGCGGTTATCTTATCAACTTACCTTTTTTTTCTTGTTCTTTCATTCCTTAGTACTTTCTCTCTTTGTCTTTTCTCGCCCAACACTTCATTTGTTGCTTTCTTATTAGTCAATTTTCGATCTTATATTACTCAACAAATTCTGCTATGTTTTCTGTTAATGTATTTTGACGAACCTATGTGATCAGTGTCAGCCGAAGAGCTTCATGGATACAGGTTTTACTTAAGGCAGTATTTTAAGCTTTGCAGTGTTAGGAAACGTTTTGAAATGAAGAGCAGTTTACTGTAACGAAGGTTCCTAAGAGATACTGCAATTACACTCAAGTATAACCCTACAGTGATATTTTTTGTGGACAGCTCAACTCAGTAATAATGAGACTTTCCAGACAGTTAGTTATTAAAAAAGGTGGAAGAATGAAAATAAGCATCAAATTGGCCTCTTCTTATAAATTGTTTTACGAAACTTTAAACATGGTGTCTGCAATGGATGTTTTCGTCGTCATATAACTTTATTTAGGATAAAGAAAGGAACAGGCAAATGTAAGAAATAATTTAAGGAATAAAAACAGCAATCTTTGTATCTGGCAGCAACGAGAGCTTTAATTTGAAGTCTCGTCACGCTATGATGCAAAATAAATGACAAAGCTGCTTAGCTAAGGAGTAGACGGAAACAAAAAAAAGTTTGCAAACAAACTTGACAAGCATCAAAAAAGTTTCATATCTGTAGACTGTATTTTATGGTCTCCGGGGTGTATCTTATGATCTCGGGTTACATGAATGACAAGCTTAATCTAACCAAATTGAGTCCTAACCTGGAAACTTTCGTGCATGGAAAAGTTCTTGAGTGTGGCAAGATAAAAGGGCAAAACAACATATGTAGTTTCTTACACAGGGGAAAGTCTATGCTGACTGCACAACATTTTAATGCTGAACAATACACAACCAACCGGCGAGTGAAGATGACACCTCTTTTAAAATCAAATTTGTTGAGGTTTTACTTTCAGTAAATTAGGAAAAAATATAGGAAATTCATCTAAAGGATGAAAATCATAGATAGGACAAAGAAAACGTAAAAAAACCCCTTTTATTACTAAACTCTAAAGGCTCAATTTCATCTATTACCTGTGCAGTTATATCCATTTCCAGTGTATCCGTCTTTACATGTACAGTTATGACCACCAAGAAAGTTTGTGCATGTTGCATTTTGATGGCAAGGCGGTGGATGCTGATTGCATTCATCGATATCCCTGCATCGTGTATGGTTATGCTGAACATATCCGGTGCGACATGAACAATTGAAGCTCCCCAGAATATTCACACAAATCTGTTCACATGGCTGTGAAGTCCGGCACTCGTTAACGTCTAAGATAGAGAATTGTCATGATCAAAAATTTAAAAAATTAGAGTGACTGATTGTTATGTGGCTCCGTCTGAAAACAGCACACCCGTCAAACTGTCGTCAAATTGGTGTTTAATTAAGTAGTTTCAATGAGGGGTCCTAAACAGACAACACCCATGTTTGTTTAGTAATAACGAGAAATGTTACATATTCCACGGGACACTTAATATAAAGAGACTAAATTGAGGTTTTCGATAGGATGCCTTTCTAAGAATGAATAGATGTGACAAGTACAGGAAATATAACAAAGCAACGACAAAATAACACAATGGGTGCGATACCTACAATATATCATCAGTCTCACAGTTGCCGTGTCGTCTTGCAAACATTCAGTAACATCAACTATTGCCGAGTATCTAGACAAAATCACAAACCTTACACTAGGCTGGAATTCCTAGAGCCGAAGATTACAAAATGGTTTTGTGAACATGAAATGAAAACATACGTGCTGCCTTCGTACCATTCGGAGCCCCAAAGCAGACTCCAACGTAAATCTCATCGGGTATGGGTGTGATATGTAGCCAATAGCCCACACAAATACACAAAAGCTCTGCTATTCTTGCTTGCTGCAAGAAGGCTAGCTTTGATCCATCAGCAAACTTTTATCCTATGCCCCATTCACATCGGAGGGAAGCCTCTAACGTCCACGAAACAGCACTAATTTTCTGTTCACATGAGACTCAGGCCCATTTTGCTAGACGTCCACACCTTCACTCTAATATGCCACAGAAAGATATCTGTACGTATTACGTATGAAGAGAAATCAAAGTCTCGAACACGGAGCATATTCCCCTCAACAAAGACAGTTAACTATCATGTTCCAAAACTCACCAAGAACAGAGTGGTTGCAGGACTGTAGTGGCGCTCGTATGTTCTGCAAACCGTGATCGGGAACAACCATGATCGGCAATTGATTTATTGAGTTTTCGTAAGTTAATATAAATCCCTTCTAGGTTTTGATATTTATGTGACGTTCTTTGATTGCAAACATTGAACACTGATGTTAATCATGATATAGTAAGTGACATTGAATAAACTGTAAATCACATTTACAATGAAGTCAAGTTAAAATCGAGTCTCGTTTTGTTTCAATCCATGCTCTTGCAATTATGACAGAATGTCCTTACACAAATAATATCAGGGGCAGATTCACCCTGTCGCAACTGTTGATCAAGCAACAGTCAGAATTTGTATCAAATATCTGATCGGGAAAAAATAAAGTATGACCTTGCTCAAGTGAAATGATTCGGAAAACAAGCAATATGCAACATGAACTAGTTTGCAAAGTAATTTTCAAAGCAGGTAAACCATAGGTTTGAAATTTAATGGAACAGAAGCTTAATTTTATAGCCAATAAGGATATTTCAAGCTTTCATTTAGTCCAATGAACACCAAGTATTTTCAATATTTAGAAAATGGCGGGAGGGACATGGGGTCCAGTTCAATGAGGTATAAGGAAAGCCTTTCATATCTTATACCTCATTGGTCCAGCTTTTGCAGTTGTCAAAGCGACAGCAAAACTTTACAAACGGATCGAAATCTCGCTTTGTGTAATGTGGTAAGCATGGGGGAGGCAAAGTGGCTTGGTAGATGTTTAGGAATCCCGAGGGTGATGTCACCATGATCAAGAGTTTTTGGAATTTATGTAGGCGCAGCAGTATTATGTATGTCGTAACAAGATAAAGTAATGTAGTAATCATATATGGTATCTGTGACGCAATTAAAAGAGGCACTTTGGGTGTGTAATACTTGTCATACATTTCATCAGAACAAATTATACAGAATTTAGCACGTGGGTAAGGAACTTAAATTGTTGTGTAAAAAAACCATCTTGGTACGTCAAATCTAGCATGATTATAATTCTATAAAAGAAAGCAAAATTTGTAAAGCAAGTTAGTCTTTTTTGAAAGAATTGGTAGATTGGAAAGAAATATAGTGCAAATATAAGTAAACTGTTGTTATTTTTGTCAGGAAGATCGTAACTAACGATCAGCACATAACGTATAGTAAAGTAGGTATTCTGTGCGACACAAATTCTGAGCAAGATCTGCCCCTGCGCATAAAGGAACTTGCCAGTTGCGACTTTAAAGTAAGCTCCAGCTGAACAATTAAATAATTTTGATCAGTCTATAGAAACATGTATGGCATATTCGCTTTTGTCATGTTTTTTCGTTAGTTTCGCGTATTTTTCATCAGACTTTACTATCTACATAAAAACATAATGCTGATTAACGAATTAAAATCATCTCACCTGAACACTTAGCGCCATCCCCAGAATATCCGGAAGGACATGGTCCACAGGTTCGCTGCCCTGTTATTACGTCAGGTTTGCATGTGACATTACCAAAACAGGGATTACTCTCGCAGGGATCATCAAATTCCTCACAGAACTGTCCTTGATATAATTTAGAGCAGTTACAAACAAAATGTTTCAAATGTGAAGTTTGGTATGGAGAAAGTTGGTTTTCTTTGCCGAAGTCACATGTTCCATTGTTCAAACAGTAACAGATTCTAATAGTTGGAACAAACGATCTAGAACGTGTATTTTCAGTATTGTTGACAACATATTCCAAACGGATGTACTTGTAATCACTGACGTTAAATGTAAAGTCTCCCGTTGTGGTATTTACAACAACAACAGTACCGTTGGCCACAACATTGTACGCCAGCACTGCAGATGACGAATTCGATGACGCAATTATACGATACGTATACACGTGTCCAAAGGTGACATCTAAAACAGAGGGTCCTGTTATATCCGGCGGAAATGTATCTGCACAGGAAAACGAGAGAATATAGGTAGTTAGGTTTTGTTCAAAATATGATGTTCTTAACTTTACCCTCTCATTGTTCGTAAACATGTGAGAATGCACAAGAGCCGCGAAAGAACGCACAAATGTCTAATGAACAATCTTTTTGTGGTAAAAAACCTGAAAATCGCCCTGAAAATCTGCGACACCGCGCCAAAACCATACTTAAAAGCTTTTTTCGTCTGACACTCCTCAGAGTATGAA
>JANTCA010003551.1:0-10704 GCA_024741275.1 Chironex yamaguchii | reverse complement strand
ATCTATCTATCTATCTATCTATCTATCTATCCATCTATCTATTTATCTATCTATCTATCTATCCAACTATTTATCTATCTATCTATCTATCTATCTATCTATCCAACTATTTATCTATCTATCTATCTATCTATCTATCTATCTATCTGGTTTTGTTGTTTTAATGTACAGAGACTCCAATACGTTTACATTAAAACAAGACGAAGGCTTTTGAGTATAGTTTTAGTGCAATGTTTTAAGTTTTCAAGGCGATTTATACATATATCTTTTATTGGTGTCCAAACTGTCACAAATCAGCTTTGACCCAAATTAATATCATAACTGACACTATCAAAAATAAATACAATATTAACATTAAATTACATTATATTATAGTAAATTTTATTAAGTATAGAATGCAGTCTCTCAGCATTTCAAATTACTCACTTTCTACCCATCCTTGCTTGTTATAGTAGACGCTTGTGTTTACTTAGTTTTACTAGGAAGTTTTTTTTGTCTTATTCTAGTGCCCAGTTTACCACCCGGTAACGTCAGAGTTTTAGGTGCAACCAAGACTACGATTACAGTTGCTTGGGACCCAGTTCCTTCAAATTCTGTTAGTGGAGTTCTCGATGGCTATATGATCTACTGGAAAGAAGCATCACATCGCGCCGCTTCATGGACATTAGTCACAACTAGTGATATAGAAGAAGCCTTCACTATATCCAATCTTCTTCCGTACACTCTCTATTCCATTCACGTATCAGCATACGTGACCCATGGTAATGGTATTCCAAGCCATGAGCTATTGGCAATTACTGAAGAAGGAGGTAAGAGAAACATTGGCATAATTCTCATGTTGGTGTTGAAATTGCAATATCAATTTCAAGAGAATTGGAGAATAGTAATGCACTATGTATATATTATTTGCACTATCAGTTGTTTTTTATTCTTTCTATGTTGTTTTCAATATACTGGCACGTATTTTTATATTCTAATGTATACTGCTCTGTACGATTTCCCTCTCTCCTTTCTCCGAAGTTAAAGAAATTGTGTATGACAAGGCATTTAGACTAATATTAGTCGTCAATAGTTCCCTAGGCGCAAAAAGTTGCTAATTTTCAACTCATATAGTGCATTGCTTTATAATTATCCCTCCCAGATAATTTGCAACGTTTTTGATAAGTCTAGCTTTATTTTCATTTAGAAGTGATTCTATTGCATGTGTATGTCATACCTATGTTTTGTCTTAATGCACCTATATATTTATGCATGCATTTTTCATTCGACCAGTTCCTCTTGATCATCCTCACAATGTGAAGGTACAGCCTTTGGACTCAAGCAGAGCCTTTGTTAGCTGGGGTGATATTCCTATCTCCAAACATGGTGGTTTTCTTCGTGGCTACGTCATACAATACTTAATGCTGATTTCGGAAATGTCATTTCAAGGTAATCAAATCATTGAGGTACGACTCGGTGTAGGGGACAAATTCATAATGCTGTCATCTCTTCAACCGTATACGAGATATAGCTTCTCTATTGCTGGATTCACAAGCAAGGGAGTTGGCCCGCCGTACATTACTTACTTTACAACACTTCCAGCAGGTAAGCTGAAGACTTATACAATTAATTAGATACTTCCAATTTCTGTCAAGTGCTTAGGTTATGAGCTTAGTACATTGCACAGCAACTGAAACTAAACAGGAGAAAATTAGAGAATGTGAGTTTTATGAGTGGCAAAATAAGTAACATTCTACAGGATAAGTCAATGACTTGCATAAGCAGGTACCTTCCTATATCGTCACTATAACGCTTTCCAGCAGAACAAGAACATTTTATTCAAGAGTGGAGGTGGAAGAGGTGCACAATATGGAGGGGGAGGAGGCCGGTCAAAAGGAAAACTTGGCAACAAGCCCCTTGTAAATTTTGGTGGGGCAGAATGTGGTCCTCACTAGCCATCAAGAAAAGACTTTTCATATGACTTCTTGAACCGTGCAACAACTGGATGTGAGAAGGACGTTAGATCAATAATTAACAATAAAGGGCAGAAGAAGATAGAAAGACATAAGGCTAGGCTTGTTTTTATTATCAATAAGCTTCTAACTTGTGCCAGACAAAACATTGCACTGAAAGGTGATCTTGATGATTGACGAGTAGAGAAGAACCCATTCCCAATGATGGAAACAGCTTACGATAGGTTAAATGATGTTGCTAGAATATGGCAGTTTACAACGATCGTTTAGACTGTGTTCAAATTAGAAGTCTGACATCTAACCGTTTTAGTCAATGGAAGGGGTTTATGCAAATGCGTTCTACGTAAGCTTCTAGGGCGTTAATCCATGGAAAGTGCATTAGAACGCACGAATGATAATATTTGGAGTGCCATGTATATGTAGTAGTAGCTGGAAGAATGAATAGGGTGAGATACCTTCCGTGTGATGAGAACAACTAACACTATCTCCTATGCAAAAATAGGCTCACACATTTGCTTTGTTAGTTAAGTATCTAACTACTATAGTTTCTTTTTATGATAAAGTTTTGATCTTATTCATTTTCTTGTCCAATTTATGTGCCATGCCTTCTAATACAAGTTTCAACGATATGAAATAATACCGTTTGGGAGCGGCCATGCCCCTCACTGACAGATTGCCTTTACAGTTTTCACTACTCGTGACGATTCTGTGCCATTATCAACCACATACTCCCCTCTCCCCCACAGCCCTATCTCCTCAGTCACCACTATCCAACTTCTCCTTAATGTCTTAATTCTAAATCAAAGTTCGTTTCATACCTTATTGAAATGTATGTTTTAGTTTATTTGTACAGTAATATTGTCGCCTACTCCTTGCATTTTAAGTTCCGAAAAAAGCCCCTTCAAATCTGAACGTATCCGTCAACCTTCATCCCAATCAAGTTCTTGTCCAGTGGAGACCTTTGGAAAGAAATGTTTGGAATGGTATTCCATTAGGATACAAGTTATCGTATAGACTCGTTGGTCTTGGAGCCACTGACGTATCAAGGGAGCCTAAGGAGATCCAAGTTGATGAAGACACGGCATCGCTGTTTATTAAAAATCTTGAAACTTATTCGACGATCGAAGTTGACATACGAGCATTGAATTCATATGGAGATGGCCCTCGGAGCAAAAGAGTGATTGGAAGTATGCCCTTACTGTTGTTTCCAATTATTGAACTTCGCCTCCAGTTTTCCCAAACTTGCTCCTTCAATTTTTGACTTTTAAATGATTTTCTTAAACTTGTTTTCATAACGTCATACGAACGATTTTTATGGGAAGGGATTCAAAATTAAGACGTAATAAATAAACGTCTACTTTTAGTCTTTAATATTTGTTCATATCCGGTAATGACCTGTTGTACGAAATGAACAATATTTAATTATTTCTAAATAATTCCTTCCATAAACAATATTTTTTATTGTACTGGTATTTCCAATCCTGCTATGTAACTTTAAAGTTGCTGCAGTAAATGCAAAACTTTTAAAAGATAAATTGAGCAAGTGATTGATCGACAGATTAATAAACAATTGACAAAGAGTTAGATGAATGTATTAACTATCTAAATACCTGGATTGATGGACACATCAGCCAAATTGCTGTATGTATAATGCAAAGCCTGCCGCTGCACAGATTAGCGATGACGTTATAAACCCCAAAAGCAATCATCAAAATGTTAAATTTAAACTTTGTAGTATCTTTGTAGTTACATTTCATTTACTTTGTAGTTTTTTAGTAGTAACTTTGTAGTTACTTTGTAGTTGTTTCGTATTTGCTTTGCAGTTACTCTGTACTTACTTTGTAGTAACTTTGTAGTTACTCTGTAGTCACTTTGTAGTTGCTTTGTATTTTCTTTGTAGTTGCTTTGTATTTTCTTTGTAGTTGCTTTGTATTTTCTTTGTAGTTGCTTTATTTTAAGTATTTGCTTGGACACATTATGACATCAATTATGACATCAAGTTTAATCCACACCGTTTATCTATACTTTCTATCGTCAATGCTCTATTGTACAAGTACTTGTAATGATTGAATCCCGTTTCATACCCTACACTATTATTACTTCATCTTTCTGGTAAATGTCAAGTTAAAAGTATACGCTATTTTAACTTATACTACCAGTATGTTTAAGTATCCGAGTCAAGTTCTTACCCTTCCGTGGGATAATAACGAAGCGCACGAGCATGTTTGATTGACCAGTGAACAGCGAACAAGTCATGTGACGCTGCTTTATCTTAGACCACGCGTCATACTTATATTGTTTCTTCCTTAGCTTATAACATATATTATGGTCCAAATCGAGTTCTTATGTTGATGTTGTCTTTTTTTAGGTACTTGCAATTGCCCAAGTTCAATTTATGCCCTGTATCACATAAAGCAACCGTATACAAATAGAGAGTCCTGGCATGTTACGGGGATATTCCCTGATTTGCTGAAAAACCTAACAATCCAAGCATGTGGTTATTGTCTGTCCTATGGATACCCACAAATCAAGTTTTATGGCACTCCCGAGGGGCATCCCTCTTTGGTAGCCTCAGAGCGTCACTTGAAGGAGCAGATTGGTAAAGATGGAACACACCTTGGATTTCCAATTTACGGAAGGGCTTCAATTACTAGAGTGCTGGGATCTCTTGTGTACATGTCAATAATCCAGTCACCAGGGGCTACATTCTTAGTCAGAAACGACTCGTCAAAAGTCAAGGTCGATGTCACAATGGCTTTGAGCAGTGGTGTTCCTATTATTCTTATTGGCATGAGTCTGGCTTACATTTGTGGTATTCTTATTTGGTTTGCGGTGAGTACTGATATTTTAGAGGGATTTCCGGGCACTTTCATATTTCACACCATCACCCCCACCGGCACCATGACTTCAGGTTCAGGTTGATGGGTTATCGACTTTGAACCAGACAACAAACCAAGAAACAAACCAGACACGAACGAAGCAACAAACCAGGCAACAAACCAGTCAGCAAACCAGGCAACAAACCAGTCAACAAACAAGGCAACTAGCCAGACAACATACAAGGCAACAAAGAAGGCAACAAACCAAGAAACAAACCAGACAACAAACGAAGCAACAAACCAGGCAACAAACCAGTCAACAAACAAGGCAACTAGCCGGACAACATACAAGGCAACAAAGAAGGCAAAAAACAAGGCAACAAACCAAGAAACAAAGCAGACAACAAACGAAGCAACAAACCAGGCAACAAACCAGTCAACAAACCAGGCAACTAACCAGACAACAAACAAGGCAACAAATATGGCAACAAACAAAGCAACAAACCAGGCAACAAACCAGGCAACAAACCAGACAACAAACCAGGCAACAAACCAGGCATCAAACAAGGCAACAAACAAGGCAAATAACCAGACAACAAACAAAGCAACAAAGCAGGCTACAGACAAGACAACAAACAGGGCAACAAACAAGGCAACAAACTAGACAACAAACCAGACAACAAATAAAGCAAAAAACCAGACAACAAACAAGGCAACTAACAAGACAACAAACCAGGCAACAAAACAGACAACAAAAAAGGCAACCAAATAGACAAAAAACAAAGCAACCAAATAGACAAAAAACAAAGCAACAAACCAGGCAACAAACCAGACAACAAACAAGGCAACAAACCCAACAACAAACCAGACAGCAAACCAGGAAACAAACAAGACAGCCAAATCAGACAACAGAGCAGAAAAAATATTTAGATCAACAATGGGTGGTGGGAAAAATAGGAAAGTACCCATTTTTGTCTATGCACTTTGTTTAATAAGACTTCAAATGGTACACTACTTAAGATTTTTCCATTGCTTAGCATTCTGCTTTCTGAATCGATCTTTATTTTCCAGTCTCCAATTGTAGGTTTCTTGTTTTCTGATTGGTTAATTTTCATTTATGACTTTCACTTTGAAGTTACCATTGTCAACCGTTACCCTGTTCACTTATGTGATCATTGCCAGAAGAAAGGATTCTTAGATAAGTAAAGTACAGTAAAGTTTTTGATAAGGGTAAAAGCATTAGTCCATAGATGACTTTAATTTCTGAAGGAAACTTCGGCTATTCAATAGCCAACCTCAGTTAGCATTTTTCTCAATGTGAATTAATTGA
Source organism: Chironex yamaguchii (assembly GCA_024741275.1). Lineage (NCBI taxonomy): Eukaryota > Metazoa > Cnidaria > Cubozoa > Chirodropida > Chirodropidae > Chironex > Chironex yamaguchii. The sequence continues at coordinate 4,603 of JANTCA010003551.1, read as the reverse complement.
AATTATTCTACGTACTACGTTGCTGCTATTTACAAAATAATTATTATACTGAATCACGTAATAAAATGAAGTTTCTGTTTTAAAAACAACAAAACAAAATTACTTACCGGTTAATCAAATTTGCACTGGGTGAGTTGGTTAGCTGTTGTTCAAGTGATGGAATGGAAAGATTTAATAAGATTAGATAACTAATCAACTATAGGTTTGCTAAGAGGTTTTAACCAGTTGATTACAAAAGCTTACTTAATTTTCAAGCTGATATGCATGTTCACCAAGATAGGAAGAAAGATTTCGAATAATTCTGATAGTTCTGGGAATGTAAGAGTTCGCACGTCTTCTCAGGGTGAAAATGTCATTCTGCATCCTTGCCAACAGTCAGTTAACTTGGATGACTTCAATTTTAAAACAATCCATACCTCTTTTTGATACACTAATATCGCACAAAACGTATTTTTCTTGTGGAGCGTTATGAAATACCTCGTATTTGAAAGGTTAAAAAGTGAGTCTAAGTGTCAATTTTACTATCTTTTTGTCTGTGTCTTTGTCTGTCTGTTTCTCTATCTATCTGTCCGTCCGTCCGTCTGTCTGTCTGTCTGTCTGTCTGTCTGTGATCTACCAAGTCAGCCGGTTAGTTAATCAAAGCGACCACCATTTAAGTTGCGTATACACCAAGCAAGTCTTTTCCACCTTGATGATGCCCGCTGTCTATTTTTCTAAGGGGCCATCCATTAAGTACGTACGCAGTTAGGGGTGAGAGGGTCAAGCCAAAAGCGTACAGGTGCGTACAGGGGGAGGGGCTTCGATAAGTGCGTTCGTATTCACTTTAACCGTTTTTAATTAAATTATGTAGATAATCTTAAGTTTAGAAATCGTCTCCATTAATTTACTTTAACAAGAAAATTTTAATAGTTAAGTAATACAGAGAAATATAATTGATTTACTGTTAAGGCTAGCGACGAAAATGAGTCTCACTAGAAGATCCTTTGTAAAAGGTGTATGAAATGTATTTGATTTCTCTCAATTTATATACTCTTTAACTCCTATTAAGTCTTGTTTACCCAGTCGACAAAACATGAATAATTGATAGGGAAAATGAAAATGTAGGAAAGAAGAGTTTTCAGTTGCCTGTGGCAAAATCATTGGTCAATTGCGTACGTACACTAGAAGGGGGGTAAAGCAAAGGTGTACAGGTGTGTACAGGGGAGTGGGGTCAAAAATGGGGGATTTACTGCATATTTACTTATTGATGACCCCTATTTTTTTCATTTTAATAGGAAAGAAAGGAAAACGAGGAGGAATTTTATGGTAACAGCTATTTGAAAGGATCATTTCATGGGTTGTGGTGGGCATTTATCTCAATGACAACAGTAGGGTAAGCTATACTGCTCTGTTATTTCCTGTACACAGAATCACGTGTTTGCAGATTTAATATGTATGCATGATGTCTTGGTATTTTACCTGGTGCTTGGTTGCTTTACCAAGCAATGAGTTACCTCCATGCCCACTGCCAAAAGAAATAATTTCATGACGAGCTTGAAAATGAGTCATGATACTCAGGTCTATTAGAAAATAGGTTTAGAAACAAACCTGTTTTGAGAAAGTGTCAAACAACCATAAAATGGGCGTAATAGAGAGAATATAATAGAGGGAATTATTTGCAAAAGTAGTGAGTGTAATTGTATATAAAGATGAATGGTGTAACTTAATGTCATGTAATTTTGATCGAAGTAACAGCATACTGAACATATATCAAACACAAAATTAAGATTTTGGATCGTGTGATGCGCACAATATAACACAGTAAAATACAATGCAACATGATACAATATATAGCAAAGTCATTCCAAGCAATGGAATTCAAATCAACAAGGTGTGATATAACACAGTGCAAAGCCGGGAAAAAAGTGTCTATCTTTTGTGAGTGAAGATATTAAGTCAGACCATCAGATGGTATGAGTCACTATCACAGGAAGAGCATTGTCTATGAAAGAATTGGAACAAAGGAATAAAGAAAAATATCTTGAGACTTTCAAAAGAGAAAATGTTAAAATAAAACTGAGAGCTTCCCTAACAACGAAACTTGCAGGTAATAAGTCATGGGAAAGATTCCAGGCTACAATACTTGACAAGGAGGAGCAATAAAAAAGCCATAGATTAATGACGAATGAAGAAGACGACAACAACGCCAAATGAAGCAGAAAAAGCCTCAGTGTCAAGAGTATGAGAAATTAGCCAAAAAAGTAAAGATAAATTTTGGAGATCTAACCAAAAATGACATGGTAAGCCCTTAGAGAAAGCAGCAGTGGTCAAACAAACAGGAGACTACAAGACCATCAAGAACGTTACAAGGAAATGTGAGATCCAAGTCAACACTTGTTAGCACCACACATAATCGAAAACAGTTTCCGTTTACAAACAAGACAACAAATAGGCCACAGATGCTAGCCTAATGTCATACACAAGGTAGCTAAAGAGACGAGTTGAAGATGAGGTGTGGTCTCTTCCTATGGAATACTTTAAGGTCTTTGATTTTGTACTTCATGACGGTCTCTGACACACACACTGTTGTGTTTTCGAGTACCACAATATCTAATATAACTCGTTTTTAGAGTCCAAGATAGGCGGCTAATCCCTTTAATATTTGAATGGGAGTCAGACAATGATGCCTAACCCAATTGCTCTTGTTTAATGCAGTAAGGGATAAGCTTACTAGGAAAGTCGAATGAGGTAACAGGATCGTCCTGTTATAGGATATAGAGCAGGATGAAAGGTTTGATATACTGATGATACCACACTTTAGCAAACTCAAAGGAAGAGAACACAGACATGGAAGAGAGCACAGACACGGAAGAGAGCACAGACAAGGAAGAGAGAAGAGAATGCATAGATGGTCCGCAAATCAAACACCATGTTATAACAAAGTATGGATCAGAAGATATTAAAATTTCGAACCAAAAATATATATGCTCAAGTTCAAAATCTTGTGATATTACTTCACCATAGTGGAAGAAAGCACGACCGATATCAAGATCAAAAAAGCCGGAGATATCAAGCAAACATGAAAGGTGTTTGTAGAGCAAAAGAACTAAACATCGGTTTAAATATATAACTAGTCATCGCACTGATTGTTGCAGTGTTGCCTTGTATGTGTACGAGAGCTGGATCTTAAAAGAAATCGATGGAAAGAACTAACGAGGTTTTTGAGTTCGGTAGAGTTGTGTGTGTTAACTAGACGCAAAGTGAACGATACAATGTAATATAGTACAATGCCTAACAAGCAATTAAATACACAGCAAATAACATATAATAAACCACAAAGCAGAAAAAGCAAATGTCATGTTGTATTATATATTACATCACACAACACAATGCAATTAACATCTTATTGAATACAAGGCAACGTGGTGTAATACAAAATAATACCATGGAATCTAATACAGTACAACGACAACTATGTTCATAGTTCTCAATTGGTATTTATGCTTTATATTAATGTAAAGTCGCCAAGGTGGACTATTTCGTCCACAACTCAATCTCGTTTAGAGATGTAGAGACATGACTATACAAAGAATTATGAGGATAATTTTGACTCACATAAAAGCAATGCAAAAGCATTAAACGTAGTAGATATAGAAAGCACACAATTGAAAAAGACAGTTTTAATGGCTATTTGTCAGAACTTGAACCTTAAGTAATTTTCAGCAACGTGTATTGAGAAGTGCTCTCTCATTGTCAGTCATACCGAATTGAGTAAAAGGTACTCAGGGCCTGTTCGCATTAGAAACAGGACAAACTTTTCAAGATAGGTAATCTCACACCAATTAGACAAACAGTGTCAGATTTTGCAAAATGATAAAGTGCTACTTCGAGTCTCTGCTACGGCTAATGCCATATTTGGTGTTTTCACTGTTCTGTTCAAGCAATGCCCTGACCAACATATACGGCAGTTGAACCTACAAAAGTAGTGGATTATATTTGTCATGTTATGTGCGTGAATGCCAATGGACTCTCATATCTCTTTTGTATGCGGACTCTCTAGGGAGCAAGGGGCGAGATGTGATGCGCAAAATAGACGCTTTTTTCTTTGCCTCTCTGGACGAATGAACTCTCATATCTCTTTTGTATGCGGACTCTCTAGGGAGCAAAGGGCGAGATGTGATGCGCAAAATAGACGCTTTTTTCTTTGCCTCTCTGGACGAGTTCAGATAACTATGCTCAGAGAGCAAATAGGATGATTTTATGGTTTGCGGTAATGTCAGTGAACGCAATACGGCTGGAGTTTGACTTTGACTGGAAACATTAATAGCAAAAGCGAAGGAGTAGCCCACGGCTAAATGGGCAACCAAAAGGAATGTGGGCTACCGAAATTTTCACGAACGGGTTAAAAATTGAAGTGAATAGATGATGATGATGATAATTGATGATGATGATGATGATGATAATAACAATAATGATGATGATGATGATGACGATTGATGATGATGATAATAGATGATGATGATGATGATGATGATGATGATGATGAAGATGATGATGATGATGATGATGATGATGATGATGATTGATGATGTTGATGATGATGACGATTGATGATGATGATGAT
>JANTCA010003550.1:0-10704 GCA_024741275.1 Chironex yamaguchii | reverse complement strand
AAGTACAGAGCTTAGATAGCAGAATTGCAGAAAATGAAGAGACTGATTCTCTGTTACTCTGAGTTTCGTGCAAAAGCTCTCGTCAGACAATTACTGAATTGCATTCCAAATTTCATATATATATATATATACAAGTAAGAACGTAACAAAAGGCGAAACTCAGAGTTATAGAGAATCAGTCTCTTCATTTTCTGCAATTCTGTATATATCGTTTTACAACGTTGTCATTCTGCTGCCGCATAACCTTGTAGGTCGAAAATTCGCCAATACATCGATTTCTTGAGGGCGCTATAATACATCTGTTTACGTCATTACGTACGAACTGACCCGTTGCCGTATCGTTGTAAATTGCTTATAACGAGCATGGTTGAGTATCAACAGTTTATAAGCTGTGTGGAAGTCACGTTTCCATGAATTCCTGTTTAAAAAAGGACAAAGATAGCTACGTAACCTGATTCAAGTATTTTTACATATTTACAGTACATGTTCAAATTTCTCATGCTGTTTACATTGACATAAGGGATTTCCCATCGTCCTTGCTACCTTAAGCGATTGTGATCAGCGAGGCTGACATTTCAGGCTTCTGTCTGCATAAACTGATACAGGTTATAACCTTTGTTCTAGGAACTCGATTGTCATCAGTTTCGTGTGATGTTGAGCTATCGACCAGACGCACAATCTTGGTGGCTGGGCTTATCATTTAGTATGACTCTGTTGCCTTGACCGCTTAGCAAAGTACGTTTTTCGGCATCCCCTGATATCCTTCTTCGTCTGGTGGCAACATGTCCATCCACCATCATTAAAAACGCCAGAATGATACCTTTGTAGTAGATATTTATTATTATTCATTAATACCTCGTCTCGTAAACTTCTGATCCAGTCACGCCGTTCTTGTTCGCTATCAGCAATAGCATAGAGCGTTAAATCATCAAACTTGACTTGAAAACAGAACTTTCTTCCGAACGCATTGTCGTCGACTTCCTCAACAGTTTGAACATGTTTGAGTTCAATAATACCTTTACAGACACCTTTATTTTGAATGGTTCCCTCATAGTAGCGTAGCTGGGTTGGCGTCAAGACAAACACTCTTCTTTTAAAGTTGCATACGGCAATCACCTTGCTGCGGCCAATCGATCTTTTGGTGAAAATCGCCTCTTTCAAGACCTGTTCGTTGTTATCTGCGAAGTACATTACAATTGTTATACTTGAGCATTTCCTTATACTTGATTCTCAAGCTTGTTTCGTGTAATTATAGTCCTGTAAGAGTCCAAATTTCCGCATGTGTTGACCTCAACATATAACAGTTACGTATTTTGGTTAGGCTTAGGTGACATTAACATGAAATCGATTGGGTAATACAAGTGCGTGCCAGCCACTGTACAGAATAACTCGAATAGCATGTCCTTCGTTGATGTTTGTGTAAAATTATCGATTTGCCATCGCTCTGTAAGCAGATCACAACGGGTTTTCTTAGTTTGAAACCCACGTTTAAAAGAAAGATAAGACTCAAATGACAATCAGGCAACAAATCTTGATTCATAGCAGGAATTTGTTGCCTTTGTTCTGGGATCAGAAGCAGTCACAGGACACAATAAGAATCGGTTTGCCCCTGATTGTTTGATTGACCAGATATTTGAATGGGTCTTTTTCTCACTTTTCGTCATCGTCATTCAGCTGATAAGTGAAGACAGGATGTATGACTTTAAAAGGTGAAAGTTATGTCATTGTTAAGAACATTTGTCTAGCCCGTGAAGGAGCTAAACGATTTAAATATAATTTCAAGTCTATTGTTAGTAATCGAGAGTCATGTGGTAAAAACAACAACGTAGCCATTTTAATCTTGGTCATTTTTGCGAATATCGCGAAATTCAGGGTAGTTGTGGTTATGGTCGATGGTGCTGCCATCTGCATGATTAAAGCCGAGGCAGCTGTCACCGGAAAACTTAACATGGAAATCACCCACGCGCATTCAATTTATCTCATTTCAAATCCACACTACTGACAAACCACATGATTTCGACACTTTTTCATATTTCACCAGTATATTGAGACAAAGAACTCTTGTTCGGAAAATTTGACAGGAGCTTTAACAGTTGTGTTACTCAGAAAAAGTGACGATGATTGAAACGAGGTCTTCATATCCCCGGCCAGTGGGGGATTGTCTTATTGGGCCCTCGGGGCAGAGCTGGCACACAAACACTGACGTGAACTTTTATTTTTCAAAAAAATATATAACAGTTTCTTCACATTGTGCATAGACTTCATGCTCATCTAAACGAACAATTTTGTGTGGTAAATTTGCTTAAGTTTTATTTCCTCGTGTAGATAGGGTCAGATTAGGGAAATAAAACACTTTTTCACTTAACAAGTATACCTCTTCAAAAACTGGCTTGCCAAGCTTACTCGTTTAGACGATCAAATACACTTGACAATGTTCACTCGTCCCAAACCCCCAGCTCGCGAGATTTTTGCTCTGAACGTTTCTTCCTGGCCATTTGCTTAAACTTGTGCGCGAAAATGGAAACATGTCGCGGGCGAAATAACCAAATTGAGGCTTATGCGCAGGCACCGCTGCCTCAACAAGTCAGACTTCTCAAGAAAACTTGTTGTCATGTACACGAGAAGGTATATTTGTTGAGAAGACTTGTCAAAGAAAAATTGTTCCCGTAGATGAGGCTTCATTCAATATTGCCCAGATTTAAGCAGGAAACGCTACCTATCGTAAGAAAGGGAACGCTTGCTGGTTTCAGGTGCCAAGTGTAAATGTAAGACCAGATTTGAATTTGGAAACCCAATTGTTGATGATTCACATACATAACGGTTGTATATTTAATTCCCAAAGACTACTTACATTTAAATGGTTCCTTGTTTGGCGTTGCAAGGTAGTGTGTTCTGGTACGAGATTGGAAATATTGTATGTCAAAATATAAAATTTTTACTTCTGTACAATTTAAGCAAGTCTTCAGTCCACACAGAATATGATTGAAGAAAAAAGGTCAAACGTTTCAGTTGTCCTCCACCCGTCCTACTTTGAGATCCATGGCTGAACTTAACACCTCGCGAAGAACACTAATGTTGTCATTGTAAATGCTGCAATACTTCACACACGAGTCAGGGCTCTTTCTTAAAGAAGGTTTTTAAATATTACCCCTCTCTCTACCCTGCCCCAGAAAGTTAAGCATGTTGTTTTGGATTTCCATATTGTTTTGAAGTAGGTGTCAGAGTTCCTGATACTCATCTGCTCGCTTTGTTCGTTTTTAGATATTTTTCATCATGCGCCAACAATAATTGGAGCAGAGAAGAAGAGGCTTCAGTGTACGTTCGTGGTTGAAATAAAGAGAATTAACTGAAATCGAGTAGTGTTTTTTTCTGTCTTGTTTTGGTTGGTAGATATAGTCTTCTAAATACCACGCGGCTTCAGAGATCCCTTAATAAAGGAGACGTCGAGTACTCTCCTTAAATTGAGTACAGTTAGATTTATTTAAAGATAAATGTATTGGCACTGTTAATTCCGTCCAATGAGTATCGTGGCAACTTTTCATTCACTTGCTCACAGTAGTTGAGTACTGCTTTACCGCCATCGTTGAACAATTTTGTCATCTCGTATTTGGGCAATTGATGTTGCTAAACCTATATATTTAACAGTAATTTTTTCATTCAAACGTGGCAGAGCTAATTTAGCATTCTTACAAAACAATGGTTGGCCTAGAATCGGACTATTGTAGAATCGTCATAACTACAATAAATCCTTAAGAAGGAATAGTCGTCACAAGCGCCCAATAACAGATTATCCTTTTGTTACTCGAAAGCCAAAGCAGCGCTCTTGAGATGTTATTATTTTCCCTAAAATTCCTTAGTAAGAGAATCTTAAGAAGCTTTCCTGGAAGCTGTCTGGCCTGTGTCGTATGTGCCCGCTTTATTCAGGAGAGAATGGGCGCTAATGCCCAGTCTTTGTATATTCAATGTCATATTTGCACGAACCTCGCGTGGTGATTTGCGAAAATGTGAAACTGTGTTGTAGTGCTTCCACAAATGTTTACACGTGCTGCTAGTTGGAAAGTAACCTGAATGTAGTCCCTGGGAGGCTGATTAGCAGTGTTCTTTGCACTTCTTTATGCTACAGTAGCAATTTATGATTTTTAACATTTCAATTTAGCTTTTATTACAACGGCTTAGTCGTGAATTGCGTCATAAACAAATCCTGACAACTTTGTTTCGGACTGTCCACAGTTTCAGGCTTAGACGTCGCATTTCAGTCGCTAAATTATATTACAAAATTAACACATTGTACAAAAGAGTATAGTCTCCCATTCATGTGTCGCATTATTGCAAAATTCAGTAAGGCATACATGAGGCACTTCGATATCCACTGCCAGCAACACAAAAGACCCCATAGATGAAATGGCGCTTTGTATTAGGATTCTTAAGAGCCTGATGATAGCGACATGCGATGCAGTTTCAGGTTCTGACAAGTTTCATCTAGAGACGTATGTACCAAGGTTAAAATTATATCCTCGCTTCGTCTGGTTCCATATTTATTTGAATGACGCAAAGTAACTCTGGCAACAACGTGTCTGATTGACGAACACTGGATCGTGAAAAGTAGTATGGGAACCATATATTTGGAAAAGGTTAAAAAACATTTCTTGTAACCAGTGATGCGTTTTAGTTTTGCTTGACAAAATTTATATTTTGAAAAGGGAGTTATTACAAAAGATGCAATTCCTTGCTTGATGCAGTCTTGATTGCCTCTATAGACCCAGTTTACACTGGAACTGATCCGTACCAAAGCGAGGCTTACCGTTCACGCTGGAACTGATGGATCCAATGATGAATACAAGTGCTCTTTGAATTGTTCAATATTGGCTTTTAATTTACCTGTACAACCAGAACGATGCTAATGGAGCCAGTGTCGATAAATCTATAGTAGGGATCTACAACCCCCAACTGCTGCCAATTAACTGTATCCTTGTGTTTTGTCCTCATCATCATCATGCTGTGCCGTGCCGAATGACGTTGGTGATCATGGCTCTCCACCGCTCCCTGTCTCTGACACTTCGCGCCACCGTGATTCTGCTATCCACTCTCAGCCAGTTCTTGATGATGTCCCACTGCGTTGTTCTTTGTCTGCCTCTAGCCCTTTTTCCATACAACATCCCAGACGTCACCATGCACTCTAAACCATCCGGTCTGTTTTGTCCTACTCTAGTTTAAAAGGCCCTTTTGCAAACATCGACAACAAAATCGAAATATCTAAATAACGATGTTTTCACAGTTTCCCTTTTTAGGTATACACCCCTCAAAGAGATGCCCTACTAGCTATGTAGATTGTATGTGTTAATCTTCAAACTGTTCACGTTTGCATGATTTGTGAAATATTAACATTCTCCATGACCCCTGAAGTTGTGTCGTTATGGACAAACAATGCTACACAAGATAAAAGAGAAAACAGATGTACATCAAGACTTAGGTTTCAAAATATGCAACCAAAATTGCATTTTCATTAGTTGTAATATAAGTAGTTATCTGTAGTCAAAAATTTGTTCGTTTCCTCTGTTAATATGTTTTGGCTGTTTTGCTTTTCTAAAGGATAAAAATTCCATATTGATTGTATTTGGAAATGACAAAAGTGAGAAGTGCTTCCCAAGACTGAAAATCTTCTTGTACCCCCATCACTTAGACAAGATTGTTGATGGAGTTGCCCACAAAGTAACATGAAAAAATGCCTCGCGTAATACTGTCTTGCGTGTTTGGTTTGCTGCTCAGCATACTGGAACAACTAGTCAGTTGCCTCCACCTTGATTGTTTCTGTCACCTTTCCAAATACATCAACGTATTATACATCAATGTACTACGTGCCAGTTTGGCTTTTCTTGATTTCTCACTTACTGGTTATACAACCTCAGTTTCAACATCTTTCAGTGAAACCTGGACAACCTGCTTCACTTCTTTTACTGTGACCTCTCTTTCCTATTGGACCCCAACCCTTGTTCTACACCAGGAATGCTGTAATTGCTTTCAGACCGTAAAATAATTTGTTTTTAACATAATTTGCTTTTAAGATAATTTGTTCTTAACATAATTTGTTCTTAACATAATTTGTCTTTAAGATAATTTGTTCTTAACATAATTTGTTCTTAACATAATTTGTTCTTAACATAATTTGTTTTTAAGATAATTTGTTCTTAACATAATTAGTTCTTAGCATAATTTGTTTTTAAGATAATTTGTTTTTAAGATAATTTGTTCTTAACATAATTTGTTCTTAACATAATTAGTTCTTAGCATGATTTGTTTTAGAGATAATTTGTTTTTAAGATAATTTGTTCTTAACATAATTTGTTCTTAACATAATTAGTTCTTAGCATAATTTGTTCTTAACATAATTTGTTTTTAAGATAATTTGTTCTTAACATAATTTGTTCTTAACATAATTTGTTCTTAACATAATTTGTTCTTAACATAATTTGTTCTTAACATAATTTGCTCTTAACATAATTTGTTCTCAACATAATTTGTTTTTAAGATAATTTGTTCTTAACATAATTAGTTCTTAGCATAATTTATTCTTAACATAATTTGTTCTTAACCTTGACAAACTTCGTTTTCATTGCTAAAGTACCCAGTTGTTCCCATATTCCCGTTAAGGAGCTGATTCTTCAGTTTTGGCACATGAGCATCTCGATTTGACACAAGCAAATCATTGACCAAGACCCAAATCAGTTGAATTTAAAATTGATTCCATCCTCTAAGTCCACGTTGTGTAAAATAATCTAAACAGAGCACCGTGAAGTTAAATCAAGTTTTACACAATTCTAAGAGTTGGGTTAAGACAATCCTGTCATGGCTTAATGATGGATTTAACTAAGACATTGAATTTGACACAGCGAAGATTGAACGCGAGAGTGACATTTGAACTAAATCACACAGTGCTTATGATAACAGGTCACATTCATTTCCGTGACCGTGATTTGACAATCGTATCTTATCAAAGCAAGCCTGGGTTTTTATGTTTTTGGAACAGTGAACAGAGCAAAGAGTGAAGGCACGTAGTGAGGTTTTTGAAGAACAATTACTGCGATTGTAGTTAGTTGTATAAAAGTTATACTCAATGAGAAGCTTGGACATCAATCAGTCACCATGGCTAAAATCCATTTAACTTCTTCAGATTTGGGAATGTACACTTGCGTTTGCCAGAAAATAGCAAATATCATATTTAAATAACTCCGACGTCTATAACAAAGAACCTTAATTCTGAATTCCTCACTTCCTCTAGCACGTTAAAATTCTTGCAGGTAATTGACTCTGCTAGTTTTATGCAGGGTAATAATTTTTTCTTTTCATAATTACACAGCCACTATTTTCCTTCGTGATACCACGTTTCGTAGTTCTCACTGGGAACTCTGTCTACCAAGCAGCAGTTTGCACGAGATTTCATACTATATGTTTCCATGTGGATTAAAGTTGAGCCATTTTAAGGGCAGAGATGCACAGGTTAGATATCTAATAGAACATTCAAGTATTGAGGTATGACATCTAATATGTAACCCTCTCTTAAATATCTATGGCAACTCAAAATACCTAATGCCTTATTAAGACTAGATTAATTACTATGTATCCAAGTCTATAAGAACTCAATTGGCACCTGATATGTTTCATGCCATGAACTGTAGTCTGTTTCTACGATTTCAAAGATCTTTCTTTCATCATTAAGTAATTTGCTGTAAATATGTCAATTGGTATCAAATATTGGCAACTCAGTTTGGTGCCTGATAAAGAAGTAAACTATCATAAAATATGTAGTATACATCACTTAGAACTACTCGAGGAGAGATCCTGATTTCATCATGAGATAGTTTGGTTTTAAAATAGTCAATCATTTTCAGATATTTTAGCCGTAATTAACTTAGGTTAGCCCTCGATGAGGAGGTGACCATCACAAGAATTATATGGCTTCTCTACATTTTAGGAGATTTTTTTGCTTCTATTCCATTATTTTGGGGAAAAATTTGTCCATTATTTATAACATTGTCATCTTTATTAACTCAGTGGGATGACAAAGTTTTATCGTGTCACGACGTGTAAACACTTCGTTAGTTATGCTTTGAGAGATCCTTCCGTCATTGCGTATTTTGCAACTGTTCTTGCGACGCGGTAAACTTCAATAATCTATGGCTTCGATCGAGTCCACAAAGACTAGGATTTTCAATATAAAAAAGAGCACTGCACATATATTCATTACAAATGCCGTGACAATAAACTACAGTATCCATTATTACTCTATTTTTAATGACTTATACAATAATATTTCAAACTAGCTTTGTTCATTGAAACAAAGAACACTTTTACTATGTTGATTACTTTGTTGAAATATTTCCCACCACTAAATATGTTAATGAAAGGACAAGTTTTTGCCACAATAATCTTTTCAAATCATAATTAATTACTCTTCATTTACAAATCAATAATACAATCAAACACACTACACTATCGTTCTTATTAGAATGTTACCCATCCTGGCCCGTAGTAAAGATCACATTTATGGTCACGTGAAACCAAAGTCGACGTCAATAAAACGTCATCATTTTATTAATCAGACGTCACGTCAATTAATTTCTTGTTACTTTAGAAAGCGAACTTGTAATGTGTATTAACTTGTTTTCGACTTGTTAGAATGGTCATGCACTAGACACGCTGAAATGGCGTCCAGGAGAAAGAAAAAGCCTCGACGCAAAAAAGCGTCTGTGTACGACTCTGACGGACACATCACAATCGAGGAAGACACAGGCAAGCAAAATAAATTCTTGTGTTTTCTTGTGTGCTGTGGTAATAAGAAACGAACGGATTGCGACAGTCCATATGTATTGAGCAGCACATTGTCCTTAAGTTCCACTATTTTGGAAGTCGAGAGCATCATTCAACGTCCAACACAATAAGGCACGCAAATTGAAGTGATGGTCGATATCAACCCATTTTATGCTTGGTTGACATCAAACAACAATGAAGGATTGCATTTTATAAATGATCCAGAGCAAGACGCCAATGATCAAGAAGTGAGTGGTGACTTAAGTGAAATTAGTTCAGTTACCAGACATGATAACCAGCTCTTGATTTACGAACCATGTGCAGAAATATTATTTTCTGTACTAAGAGAATATTCTGCCAGCTCATTTTTAAGAAACCCGTCATATGGGTTCGATGCAATTGCAAACATGGTAGAATCCATTTCATGGTTCAATGTGAATAACCGTCAGGAAATCAACACTGTCCCGACCACTACAAACAGCATTGTACCAAGACGTGCAAGTTCAGTCTCTACCTTTACATTCCATGATATGATTCGATATCTGGTAGAGCAACTACTACCCTCAAGTCAGCATCAACTGTCAAATGTTGTAATCACTGCGGATTCAAGCCAATTTTACATGAGACTCCATGTGGAAATATTCCTAGCAGCAATAACTATCAAGGTATCTCTAACAGAAGATAGTGAATTCTTTCAACCAATAAAGTCACAAATTCTTATGGGATTGAACAACGGTGTAGAATACTCCTCACTTACTAACAAGAGGTCATTTGACATCAGAGCACTTAAATCCTCATGTAAGAAAAGTGCATATCCTGTGAGTCTTTCATTTCCTTCAGAATCAGCAAATGTTTCAGAGTTGGCTGCCATTGACATTCAGCACCAGAATATGATTTCCCTTGATACAACTTTGCTACGTCCCTTCAGCAATCGAAAGCTTGCAAGATCAGCTACATGTTAGCAAGACAACTGCAGCAGACGCTGGCTAAATCGTCCAGTGACAGAGTGTCTCAGAGGCAATATTTCTGGTATTGGATGCCATCGATCATTAGCATCATTCGTAGATGATGTTGCAATAAGTCCAGTTAGAGGAAATGAATCAATAACAACTAGAGACCGTGTAATGCCAATAAACAAGCAATTGGGTGATGCTACTTGTGTTTTAAATGACACAAAAAGAGAGGCAGAGAAACCAATTTCAAGGTCTGTCATCAAGAGACCACGACCACAGATAGTAACTGTGAATGATGTCACATGTGGCAGTGAAGTGGGCACGAATCAATTTGATTTGCAGCCGCAACCATTTAATGATGCTGTGGCGTTGCCCATGGGAATTGATGTACGGAAGTCGCTATATGATGGTCGGCATTTAAACTGCAAAAATCCCAATGCAGATAAAAGATCTCTTCACAAGGGTGAAACTATTGTTGCTGGCAAGACAAGATCAGAATTCAGCACTTTTATTGACTTTTTCTTGAAAAAGTACAAAGCTTTGAAGACAAAGCGCGGGTTTGGCTTTCAGGATGCTTTAGGACACAGTAAGTATTTCATAAGCTTTTGTTGATATCACTTTCTTGTCTCTTGTATTTTTCCTTCTTATCTAGCACTAATTTTTCTCAACATCAGAAGGCGTAACTGACCATGACTCAATTTTTCAAATCCTCTTGCCTCTTGGTGCCACCTTGACTTTCCACGACCTCCATCCTGCTCTCTAACTCTATGTCTCCATCGTCCTCTGACAGGTCGTTTTGGGTTGACCTTTGGACCGCTTGCCCTTTGATGTCCACTTGAGTGCCACCATCCATTTGTAATACCATATCCGCGTCCACCCCCTCCACCATAGATCATCACTGATCTTTGTGATTTGCGGTTACCTTTTCTTTGCTTTCCTATTCGTT
>JANTCA010003548.1:0-10705 GCA_024741275.1 Chironex yamaguchii | reverse complement strand
CTACTACTACTACTACTACTACTACTACTACTACTACTACTACTACTACTACTACTACTACTACTACTACTACTAAAAATACTGCTGCTGCTGCTACTACGACTACTGTAATTCTTAGAAGTATTGTATTACTTAAGTTAATTTTTCCATGTGAAAGATTCCAAGTGGTCAATTCTAAGTTACTTGCAAAGTGAGACTTGCAATTGTATTTTAATTTCATAAAGAAAAATTTGAGTTCTGCCACTTATAGCAATGGTAGTAATAGCAGAATCGGCAACAGTTGCTCTCCACCAAACGCAGGAATCTATAATCTCTTTAGTTTCTTTCTTTCGAGATATATAGAATTTAGTTGCCAAGTTTTAAATTATACGTGCTGTTGAACTTCGTAGTTTTTTATGATTTTCCTTAAAGGTTTAAAATTTAATGGTTTTGAATGTATGAAATCCATGCATTTTACTAGTCTGAAATACTACTACTGTGGCAATAACTCTAAATAGTAATTTTAAGTTAGTTGAAATAAAACAGTAAATAAAATTGGTTACTCTTGTTAGCTTTGACCCTATAAGAACTAGATATGTTTACCAGTCTAGAAGCAAGTTTAAAAGGTTATGTTTGACGATTGCTGTCTATGTCAAGTATGCAGACTATATTAAAAGATAAAAGCTGTATCACCGATAATCCTCATAGCGTTGTCTACTTAGCATGTATTGTATAGAGCCTGTTCTCTATTTGAAATGCTTTAAACACTAATGCAGAAAACCTAATATGTCTCAATAGTGAAATACCCTTGTTGTGAAGTGTGAACATAACGCACTTTACTTTTGTAGGTTCTTTTAAATTATATTGTGGTATTTCAATCCTTTGTGTAGTATTTAAAGTTAAGTGTCTATTTCGAAAGGAAGTTTTGAATAATATTTTCTTGGTTTAAAAAAATATTCCCTGCCATTTAAACTTCTATATTGCAATTCATATCCTTCAATACCGAGATTCCAGTCTGTTAAATTTAGTCTTAAAAATATTTTTGTTGTTAGTACCCAATAGCTAGGAGCGATTCTGGTTATTCTGAATACTACTTTCCTTATGCCTGTTAATAAAACATATTTCTCCAATTCTTGAATACTTAATTCTTATTTTGTCGCAAATCTAAAGAACAGGATCAACAATTTGTTAAATGGCACTAAAAGTATGGAGAATTTTATTTTGAGATTTAAATTATTAGGTACTATTGGTTTTATAATTCAAGAAAAATATTAGTAGCATTTTAAGAGAAAGTGACTGTTTTAAATGATTTCTAAGACAGAAAATGGTCTCTTTTTCATTACAGCCATGGCATTGAAAGACATCAATGAAATTGCCAGCTGCTTCAGTGTTTGTATTTTTGTCTTTATCACGGATCTTCGTTAAATCCCTGGATAGAGATTTTTCGTGCAGCAAGCGATTCATTGCTCGATTTTAGGAACACCAAACTATTTACTGTTGACGAGGTAAGAGTTGGTGTTAATTTTTTTTCCTGTACAATATATAATGAACTGTTCGCCACTGTCAAATAGAGGTCACGTCGAATTTCGCAACTGTTACTAAATGTTTCTTATTACCATGAAATCAGAATATAAATGTATTTAACATTGGTTCATATAGCAAATTAAATTTACGAAATATATATGAAAAGAGTACCTATGTTATAAAGGTGTCAAACAGATTACGAATTGATTGGTGTTATTAAGTAGCAACGTAATTCTTGTCCCATGTGTCGATTTGCCTGGAGCAATGGAGATTCTAAATTGAAAAGTCAGCAGGAGGCAATGACGTAACACGTACATACTGAAGTCAAGACAGCAGAGTGCAAAGTTTGACATAAATTATAATAATAGCTTAAAAAGTTAGCTATCTCTATGCTTGAATGGAGAGATTCATTGAGGAGTCATTATGTGATATATGGATAAAGAAGCAGAAATGGTCGATAGATTGGTTGTGATTATTGTAAAAGGAAATAAGGTCTGCTTGAAAATAGCCAAGAAGAGGAAAGGCATGTAAGGAAAACAGAGATATATTCGTGAACAAAAGAACAAACTAGATCTCTGCTATCTATATTATGACGAGGGCTGATTCGAAAAAAGGACGAATATGATAATACAATAATGATATAATAACAATAAGAGAAAGGCAAGTCGAGAAAATAAAGAAATTAGAAAAGAAGACCCAAATGCGGGAACGGAGTATATATTTAATAGATGTCTACTAAAGCACGCCGATATCTTTTTTACACATCCGACATCCAAATTTTGCTTAATTTTTTTTTTGGTTTACTGTAATCGTGTATAAGTATTTTGTTATATATAACAATATCTTTTTCTGTGACCCAGGCAAAAATTGTGATTAAATCGCGAATGCAAAGAATCAAATATTATTAATACTATATGACTAAAATGCCGTAAAAACTGTCGGGTGGGCGGGGAGCATTGATTTTTGAGGTCATGGAGGAAGGACGTATTGGAGAGAGGGGCTTAATATAAAAATTCGCAATTAAGATACAAAATCGTTTTTTTGGTATTTGCTGGGCTAAAACTCTGACAAATAGCTAGCTAGCAAGCAGCTAAATTAGCAACTGGAAGTACTAGTACTACACGCAAAAACATCATAAGCTATCACTAAATTCTCGCGTTCAGCATGTGTTTTGTCCGGCAAATGTGGATCTGTATTGACAGGGAAGCAATCTAAGCCTTATCCTCAAATATGGGGGCTTAATAGATAGGGGAGCTTATTTCAAATTTTTGCTTCAGAATGGGGGTTTTAATAGAGAGGGGGCTTAATGAAGCTTTTAGACTCTAGTGACTTTAGTGACTTTTTAAATGGTAAATTGAAACTTTATCTGAAGTTATCATTAACACAGTTTCACATTAATACATTATAAGCATATCGTTTGTCTCCGTATTGTATTTTGCTTTATTTGTTTGCTATTTTATGAGGTTTTTTGTAGCAGGCTTTTTTTATTCCACTGCGCTTTTCATATAAAAGTACTACAACGAAATACGTATACAAGGATTCAAGATAAGGATAATCATGTGTTAACTCATTAAAGATTTTAGTCAATTTTGGTACCGATTTAGTAAAATGCTATCTTCAGAAAACTAATTTACAGAAGTGGAAACATTTGTTTTAGTTTGATCCACTTAGCATATATTACATTTAGCAGCGTTTGACAATCAATTCCGATGAAACCTTCATTATGTTGAGATCCTTAAAATCTTGCAATGGAACTACGTTTATTCCATTGCATGCAACATGATCTAATCTTGAATGTCAATTCATTTAATGGGTTTTTTTGCTCTCTTATAGAAACTCTTGTCTCAAAAGAAGATTGTAGTTGCCTGATTACAGCAATTGGCGGCGGAATTGTGACACAACCTGTAAATGGTAAGGAATATACTCATATAATTTTATGCTCAGCATTAAAAATTAGATCCAAGACTTCTTTGACTTGCCTGGAACTTGATCGCGAGACCTTTGTGCAGTATGTCTGCCCTACTAGCAAGCTTTTCTAGTTCCCAAAGTCTCTGCCTGTGTCATCTGTCGCTTAACACTAATACGTTCTACGCAAGGAGAGAAATTGAGCTCAAAAGAGGTTTCGTCATACATTTCAACCGTTTTCGAAATCTTCTAATCGTTCTTTAATATATGAACTAGTAAGTAGTTGACAAAGTGATTCTACCAGGAGGCAAGCAAACTTTTAGGCTTCCAGCGGTGATAATTCCACTATTCTATTGATATGTCCTCACAGTGCGTGAAAGGTGTTTATCTGAACAAAGTCGTGTGGTATAACACTTGAAAATCGTCTTGGAAATTTGCGACATTGCACTAGAAAGCATAATTTTGGAAAGTCCTTTTGGTCTGGGAGACATTAGATCATAAATCATCAGAAAGGAAAGTATAGATGTGGCGACATTCCTATAAAGAACAGGGATCGAAGCTAGGCAACTGCCAAAAGTTAAAAGGACTAGCAAAAAATGCAAAAAAGTACTATTCAAAGAGCTCAAGAACTGTTTCCGCCTGCGAAGTCCTTGTTTTCTTGTTTTAATGTAGATAGGCTCCAGTACACTTAGATGGAAGGACGATCTTGCTTTGCCAATCATCCGCAAATTATTGTCCTTATACAGTTTGGCTTATTCTGAATTTCCTAGTAAATGTGGGCTTATGGTAAAATCGCATCTTTTGGCATCCATGGTAGCTTTTCGGCGCGAGATGGCTTTATTCTCTAGGAAGAATTGACGCTTGGCTTACACTGGCTCGAACATGTTGTTTGATACTGTCAGCGAGTCTTTGAGAAGTGCAACCTACATATCGAACTTGACTTCGGCACAGAAATTTTATAGAAACATTTTAGATGCTTATCATGATCTAGTTAGGGATCAGACCCAATCTTTGCGTCACGCAAAGGGACCACTCTGCCATTTAGCTCTTGTTATGGTTATCCGCAATGATCTTCAATTAGTAATTAGTAGTATTTTGTCAGAGATTCCTTCCAGTAAGGCATATTGATTAAGGTGTAACGTTTTGCTTAAAAGAACACTTTAGATAACTAGAGTTTTGGTTGATATTGTGTATATTGCGAGGACAATCTAGTGGATTGCACTCACATAAGCGAAATTATCATTTTTTAAACTTCGTACTCTTTTATTCATGTTTCGGGCCACTTTTTTTATTTTTTCTGTGACATATTATTCTTAGCACTGTTTTAATTTTATCACAATCATGATTGTGTTGCTACACGTAGTGCATTTGAGAAGAGTTGCAACGGAATTGTTTGCGCGAAATCTGTACTTTTTGCTTAGCAACTATGTTTGCTAGTCGTCTTGGTAGTAATGATGGTATATATAACCTCAGAAAATGTGGAAAAATAGGTAAAATATAACAAAGCTAGCTCGTAGAAATAATTTAGACGCAATTTTCCTTCACTGTGCATCTAAAACACAAATGGAAGAGATCTAGGTCAAGTCGTAGGGTGGCATCTGATAATCAAGAAAGATACATAGTTGCTAGAAATCATTAAGCATAGAATAAATGAATTAAAGTTTTGAGGGTTATTTTCGGCTCGAGTTTTGTAGGTAAGTTTGGAATAATATGGGCTTATATATATGTGATATATAAAAGGAACAGGAAACACTGTTGGGCCAACCGTTTATAAGAACATGATAACACTGTGTTAGATTTTAAATGATATTACTGACCATTGACTGCTGCTCTTCCTAAATTCTGTTTATCCTTGTAAAGGACCTTTTCAGTTGGAGCAACATATTCTTTCAAAAGCGTACCTTCATTAAAACTCAGTAGAGTCAGTGAAGTAAGATTATACCTTAAATACCAACCATTCTGATCAGTGCCTTCAGTTATTCTGCAGAAATTTAGACAATGATATTCTTCACATACCCTGTTTGTAAATTAGTTCAGTAGAAATAACTAGAGTATATTTTGAGTGCTAGTTTACGTTAACAGGAATGCACAGAGGGTTTTGCAAATAACATCTGACGTTAATCTCCTTTTTCCCTTGCTATCCCACCTTTGATGTTTTTGCGACCTTGGACGTTTTGGACGCCGTGAAGGATTAATTATAATGCTTATTTCGGTCACCAAGGACCCAAAATGTGCGTCGAATCTTTCAAAGATACCGTATTTAATTAAAGGAGTTCCAAATGATCGCTTGTTAAATAGTAAAGCATTTCATGCATTTAGCTGTTAATAAACGAAACGTTAATGGTTGCATTGACCTTTGGACATAAGGTCAGTATTCTTTTAGCTTCTTCGATGTTAGATTCTTTCTAACTTTACGTTAAGCAATCAAACAAAATTACTTTTCGAATCCATCAGTGCTTCAATAAGGTATCGAGGCAAATGTAGAGGGTCACTATGTTTTGTAACAGAGGCACCTCTTCCAAGGGATTATAATGGATCGTATGTGTAAATGACAAAAACATATAACAGAAGGGAGTTAACAAAGCTAATAAGCAATTTTAATAGGCAAAAGCAAGAAAGAAAGGGAAACTGATGTTATTCTTTACTAAACATGAAGACTTGTAAGATCTAAGCATAATCTATTGTGGCATACTTTTGTTGTCCTGTGGTAGCAGAAAGAGCTTACAATTTGAGAGCAAGAACGTAGCAAACTATCAACAGGTCAATGCTCATGTAATTTTGTGCTTTATCTTATTTCCCAAACCTTAAGGTATTTTATTACTTTCAAAATTCTTGCAATTTTGAATATGATTGGTCTTTCTTGATTACTTTATGCACTCTAGCCTTGATAGCAAAGTCAGATTACGTATTTATATTTCAACATTCTGAAAGTACTAATTTTTCCTGAAAACTATAACTTCATAAGACAACTTTCAAAAAATTTTCGAAGTCTTTGATTTACTTTGAAGCCACCCTTTAACAGACCAGCTTACAATGTGCATAGAGTTATCTTATGTTTTGCTTGTTAGTCTTTGCTTGCAAAGTTTAAGTGCATTGATTGTCTATGCTAACATGTGATATTTTACCGAAAATAAAGGCAGCCGATTAACCAAGCATAAGCTAGGTGATTACAAATTAGATAAATGGTCTTGTTTGTGAAGAACCAAAGCTGTCTCAGTGGCAGACCCTGCTAACGAGCACTAGGAGGTCCCAGCGGGACAGCAGTTCTGATCCTGAAATAGCTTCGCAATACAAATTCCTTAGGTGATGGCTTAGAGTTGGCTTATCTCAAGGTGTTTCACTCAAAGCTTCAATGCAGGCGTGCTTCTAGCATTTGGGTCGATTGCACTTCAAATTCACATTGATTCAGGTATATTCATCTTCTATTTTTAAGACATTCTGTTTCTTGTTCTTTTACGACTTGAAATCTGTAACAATAATCAGACAGGACTGACTTCTGTTTTTGCATAGACTGCATGGAACTCAAGGTGTAATATAATTTTTAATTGTAGCCAGGTGATAAGTATATAAGTGACAATTCCAGCCATTAAAACTGTGAGAAAACGACTACCAGGCAAAGTTGTTATTGTATTTGTATATTCCTTGACAGTGTTCGTTAAGACTAGTAGTTAATGATTAGCAGTTTGATATGCAAGATAAAAGTCAGTGGAAGTTTGGGAATTAGCATTAATTACGTGCAGAATGTACTGTTTTTAAACCACTGAGATAAATTTTTTAAAGTTATGTTAATTCAAGGAATTAATTTATTATACATCATAACTTGCAAAATTGATTTCGTCAGTATGTAACCTCTTGGCAATGTTTTGTTAAAGCAAACCTTGAAAATAACACAAACAAACTGATACTTTTAAGCAACAGTGAACTCGTCAATTACCGGAGACTCCAAAAGAGGGACACTTTGAGTTGATGGACTTGTTCCTTTGCACAGGTAAAACAATCCCCAAAGCATTTTAAATTACAGACAGACAAATAACAAACATTATCAATTGACACTTCTGGGTACAAAAGCATCTTTTAGTCTAAAATTACTCTGTACTTAGCTGACAGTGTAAAAAAATACATGGATAAACGTATTCTTGACAATTGATGTTAGTATCTCAAAATAACCAGGTATGTTTTAGGACAATAGCTGTTAACTACACAATCTAGTAAAACACGGAGGGGATTCTGTTTGTAAAACTGTTATGTCGCATATGTTAAGAGTGAAAGGAGATATACGTATTTCTGTCCTCTTGAGGCAGAAAACAACTTAGTATAATACTTATCCAGACAGGTGAAGCAAACGCCTCCACAATTTAGTTTGAATAAAAAGGAAACACCAAGCTGTTATATGTGAGTTCTTTCAGAAACGTATTGATTATGGAACACAAACGTATAAATTAAGGATAACCTGACTTCCATTTATGCAACAGTGTTAAAAATGACAATCGAGACAAAACTCGTATCAAAGGAATCTTGCTATTGCCAGATCTAAAGTAAGCCATGTACCTAGCTCTTTGGACCAACAATAAATTTAACAATACCAATTTTTTCTATGTTACTTGCTTGTTGCAATTAGGACAAAGGAATCAAGAATTGGAATCAAGAATGTCCTGTATGCGTAAGACGTTCTTGCTTAGTTATTCTATCCGCATAGAAACATAGATAAAGAAAGCTGTTGTGAAATTTTTGTCTGCTTTCAATCCAAGTAGTGTTTTCACGACTAGGAAGATCTTGCCATCCATTTACTAGAATTGCGTACCTACCGCAGAAAAAGCTTAGTAGTATATGAATTTTTGTGCTGATGTGAAGCTCGTATGTAGGTCGCACTTCTCAAAGAATGGGTGACAGGATCAAGGGTGTTCTAGCCACTGTACGCCAAGCATCAATTCCTCTTAGAGAACAACCATCGTGCGCTTGCAAAGCTAAATTAACTGTTAAAACACGCGATTCTGCCATAGGCCAACATTTACTGGAAAATTTAGAATGCGCCAAATTGTGCAAGGACGAAATTTTTCGGATAGTTGACATAGCTAGCTTGTCCTTCCGTCTTAATGTATTGGAGACTGTCTACGTTAAAGCAAGAAAACAAAGACCGTGTAAGCAGAAAGAGTTCATTTTTTCGCTTGGAATTTTCCAGTAGTGCTTTGTTTTGTGTTATTTTTTCTTACTTATTATAAGAAATTTAACAACGAGGAGAGGAGAAGTTCACGTTCTAGTCCGAAAAGAAGATGCAATACCGAAAACTGATGGCCTTAGTGAGAATATAATCTCTTATGTCTTCTCCTGGAAGCTGATTAAGCTACCCTTGCATGTGTCAAACTCTTTAAGTCCAATTTTAAAAGTTCTGAAAGACTAGCAAGATTTTGAACAGCAGATTATGCCTTAATTGTGTCCAATTAGTCTTTACCACAACGTAACGTTTGGCATGCCTGTGAGAACCTTTTAAGCCAATGTAGGAAAAAGATTAACCGTCGGGAAGGAGAAAGAAATATCCAAGCTGGCATTTGCGAACAGCAGAAAAAGTTGAAGAGATGAAAGAGTTTATATTTAAAACGTTATAATGCAGACTATTTGCTAGCGTATCACTTTACCGAAGGCTAATGTATCACCACATTCATTTAGAAATTTCTAAAATATAGACTTTGTTTTTAAAATCTCCTTATCAGAATGAAGGATTCTGTTTAATTTAGAGTATACATTATTAAAAGGACTAATATATGCGATCATATCACGTCATCATTGTTGAAAATTACTTTTTTTGTCACGTTCATTTGCTTCTTCACCTTATCAAATATTTGAAGTCTTCCTTTGATTTACACTTTTCTTAGACATTTAGATGTTTTTGCCTTTTTGGGCTGAAACTCTTCTCTCTTTTTTTAGAGACTCTCGAAAATTCTTGTTTCAAGAGTTTTCATACTCTCATCATTATCATGTCGATGATGATGATGATGATCATCGCCATTACCACTACCACTAGATACTCTTACCAGCATAATCTCCCTCGTCTTTTCCATTCTCGTCATCACTATCACTCGGTCACGGATGCTCGGAAGTCTCATAATTATCCCTTTCCACATATCTGTGTGTCGCATTGCTGCCCCAAGATTCTGCCTCTGAAAGTTAATACTTTTTATGCTATATACATGATGTCTAAAATTTGTTAAAACCTCTGTCAATTCTGAGTATATTGTGTTGATGAATGTGGAACACCATTTACTAGTTCGTTTCATTTATATGAAGTCAGAGTCGTAGTACGCAAGTTTTTATACAATGGTACCCCGAACTTTCAGTCACATTTCAGTTTGTTGGAATATTCTCTTAACATTACCATTTTGCTTCGTTCTACTTCTGTTTCTACATTTCAATGCAATGAAGTAGAATTTACAGCCAGACGTAATTAAGAAAAAGGGTCTGTAACAATCTGTTGTTTTCTTTACAGACTGACTCCCACGTGGAACGGTGAATTATTTCGGTAGCAAGCAAAAGGCTTTTTGGAGATTTATGATCTATTAACAAAAGGGAGACTGAATATGGTTCCAGTCCTCATCTTGCTTGTAGCCTCACTTCACCAATGCATTTCAGCAAAACAAAATGTAACTTTGGGACTCTTAGTACCATGGACCGGATCATGGGCCATTGGGCGCAAAGCAGCTGCAGCCATAACAATTGCCCTTGATTACATAAACTACAACACTACTTTGTTGCCTGATCATTACATCAAATTTATATGGAAAAACTCAAACTGCAGTGGAATAACAGGCCCAGGCACTACCTCTGTGTTGATCGCTCAAGGTGCCAGGGGTATTATCGGGCCTGGATGTTCTGAGGCTTGTATCCATGGAGGCCTTATTGCATCGTACTTTAAAGTTCCAATGATTTCATACAGTTGTTCCAGCTTGTTATTATCGGACAAGTCAAAGTACTATACATTCTCAAGAACAAAACCCTTTGCTCGTAGCAGCAAATCACATACACCTAAATTTTTCGTTCGCTTGGTGAAGACTTTCAAATGGAAGAAAGTATGCATAGTGGAAACCACCAGCTCCTCTTACGCTCCACTTGCCTTTGAGACCATGAAAGAGCTTTTGAGACAAAATATTACAATTTCAAGAATTGAAAAGTTTGACAGCAATGATTTTGATCCAAATTATATTGCTTCTGCAGTGAGCAAACAATGTCGAGGTAAGATGCCCGGTGATTTCATCTTTGTTTTTTATCAACAATGTAACAAACAAATTTTATTTAATTCTTTGTC
>JANTCA010003547.1:0-10707 GCA_024741275.1 Chironex yamaguchii | reverse complement strand
ATATTTCCTAATGTCATTTTTATTAGGAGAAGACGTTTAATGATCTCAGCAATGATTTTTTTCTGTATCTTATTTTGCGGGTTTTGTGTCTGAGTTGCCATTTAATGTGACATTAATTGGTGAATATCTTAAATTTTACGTAGTGTGCTTCAGCCTCGAAATGAAAACCAGCTTCTTTTGAGTTAAAGCCACGACCATCTCATGTCCTGTCATATTATACCGTACCATTGTTTTACATCATGTAAATGAAATTGTATTAAATAGAAGCAAATCAAATCAGATCACACCATGCTGTAGAAAAATTTACAGTCCCTATTTAAAGATGACATTGATTGGTAAATATCTTAACTGTTACGTAGTAACCTTCATCCTCGAAATGAAAGCCAACTTCGTTCGACTTAAACTTTTCAGTTAAAGGTTATTATACGTATTGTAAAGGGTATACGTACACAAACGCCTGTTTGTTCCCTCTATACAGAATGGAAATTTTTAATAAGCCGTTAGTAGGTTTTCACGGACTTTCAAAACAATTTTATTAATCACCGTTGGCGTGTAAGGTCTTTTAACGTGTCATCTAACAATTTGATTTTTTTTCAGCATCGAAAGGAACCTGGGCCTGATCTGTCGTCGATTTACCAATAATGTATCGGTGGTAAGTTAGTGGACTATCCATAGAGGGAATGAAGGGTTTCCATATTCAATTTGGTATTGAGATGGTCAAAATGATTTGCACAATCATGCAATCAAGTGAAGTAAAACTAGTTTGGTCACAAAAAACTATCCTAATGGAACAACTCGCGAGGCCCTTTCCTAAAACTGCTTCACCTTCCGTCTATTTCAGGAAAATAATAAAATAGTATTATCAACGAGAAAAACGAATTTTCGGCACAATGAACACAACAAGATTCAAACATTGTCTAGATTCTTGAAATTAACAGAAGAGTGAGTGAGAATCACGGCATGGTTTCTGTGGCTTGCAAGATAAATGTACTTTATTTGCAGCTTCAAAAATAGAACTTGTTGTTTCATAGAAATATTCAGTCCGTGTGTGAATTAAGAGTGAATGTAATATCAGATGACTTGTGTTTTCCACTGTTGGATATCTATGGCAGATAAAGTACTAGAGTTTGATTTCCCCAGAATTGTTTTCCAATATTTTGCTAGTTAAAATACATTCACCAATAACTTTCTTGATATCCTACCTCGGTTGTTAAATAAAGGCATTTTTTGTACATATCATTGTCTTCATCTTTCGACTGCAACATTATAAACAACAACTAAACAATTAAATTAACAACAATAGTAACAACACCCATACTTCAAATTTTGAATTGAAATGGTCTGGAATGGTTTTGCACACGAGTACCATGAAATCGTCCACAAAAAGTAGAAAATTTAAAGATTGTGTTAAGTTAAAACACATTAACCGTCTATGGACGAAAGCAACAATGTTTCATGCCCGATTGCTAAGGGTAATTGCCTCTGAAATGCATTTTACCCTATTCTGATCGGAACAAAGCGCATTTCTACATAAATTTTTGACGTCATAATTCCGTAAATTCATTTTATGTGACCTTCGTGCGACTTTTTGCCGATTTTCGGTGACAACGTGCTTGTGCATTCTAGTAACACTGTTTTCAAATGTTACCTCTTCCCACCCACGGCCGTCTCCTGTCCTACGTGCTAGGCCCCAGCGACTACTTACAACTTCTAAAACGGTCAGTTAAATGTTTGGGTATACTCAATGATCAGCATTTGAAGGATAAAGTCTGGTCGCACGACTTGTATTGGAAGATAACAATTCTTTGTCCCAATTACTGGAAATGTGATAATCTCAGAAATCGGAACGATGTTATCATTAAAGCACAACAAAACTTTTTGATATCGTATTAATTTTTCGTATTAATTTAATAAATTAATTTAATTTTTATGGAGATCTTTAATTTAATAATTGGGTAAGACAACTTGCCTCAAGACTTGTTGATCGGATCCGATGACGGCCTCGTATTGAAGTGAGCGCAGCGCAAATTTGCCAGTATTTGAAAAATATTCCTCAAACTTCTTTCGCAGGTAGCTGGCTCTTGTTCTGTTTCTTAAGACACTCATTGAGAAAATATTAGAATTCCCTTTACATATGTATTTACCTTCATTTGTACGATCTATGGTGACATTAGCTATCTCGCCAAGGAAAGAATTTTGTCCTGTTGCATTGAAAATCCATTCGGAGAATGGACCATTTCCATTTCTTTCCATGTACAGAGTAAGCCGACTTGATCGTAAACCGAAAACTCCCTTAACAATGTCAAGAGCTGCTGTCTGATTACCACTTACACTGAATGTTTTTTTGTCTCCCAACTGAGAAAATTCAATGCTTTCCATGGTCACTTTGCTTGAAATAACTTCCTTTACTCCCTGAAATTTTTCTTCTTGAGGCTTCCATACTGTATTTGCCAACTGCTTTAAAGTACAGTTCACTACCTCTGCAACAGTAAACCTTACTTTATTTTTGCTAACGGTACAGCGATTAGAAATAATTTTCGGAATAGGTTTAATATTTGTCCCCGAGTCTGCTGTTCTAAACTTTTTCTTCATTTTATCCAACTTAAATCTAAAATTAGCCCCAGGATATGCAACTTGTTCATCATCTTCGGTATTATAAGGTTTTGTTATTTGCTTTAAGTCCTCATTATAAACCAAAAAGAGATCTTTATTGGAGACATAGAATGCAAAGTCTTTAATATTTGATATCCAGTGAAAGGCTGTTACTTCCAGGCCAGTGATTGCTAATACTTTTGATAAGAAGTTTTGCGATCCACCTGATTTATAAGTAGCAAAAATTGTAAATGTTGGGAATACAGGCTTTCTTGATCGTTTAGAAGTTACTCCTTGGGCCTCATCTTTCGTAAAATATTGAGCAATAGCTACAATTTCATTGGCTTGATTAAGAAAATATGGATTTTCTATGGTACCTTGAGCAAAAATTTCAAATGAGGCTCCCGGGAATATGATACCCTTAACAGTTTCTTTGGTCATTGCAAGAGACGTTGGGTCCATGGTGTCTCTCACGTTTGATATTGACGAAGGAAATAATTCGTTGACATCAACGCCGAATTTTGAAGCAAACTTGCCAAGATTCAAGGGCTTATTTTCATTGTTTGCCATGGAAACATTAACAGTTTCTTGTCCATACGTTTTTTTCATTTTCATTGCTCTGTCTTCGTTATCAGACATTGATGTTTGGCCCTCACCATTTAACTGTACGTCTTTGAAGTCCTTTGCTGTAAGCTTCCAAGTTACTTTAAAAGTGGCTCCTCCCTTGACTCTTAAATATCCGCATGCTATATCCTGGGACTCTCGGTTGGCAATCTCCACTGACAATTCTTTCTTTTCGCAGTCGTCATTGGTCACAGCTTTTAATGAAAATTTTGCTGGCTTTATGAAACCATTGGTTAACTGATCAAGATTGACTGCTGGAGCAATTGAAGCGAGTACTTTATCCAAATAGCACTGTTGCCAGTTTTCGGTTGCCACGTATCTTGAAACACATCCTTCCAAGGACTTCTGTTCGAGTTTGCAATTTTCAGTTCCTTGAATGCTGATAGTTTTATCCTTCCCTAATTGCCTCGAAAAGACTTTTGGTTGTTCTTTTGTCGCTAAAGTCATAACAAAAAATACGTTTTGTGCAATCAGTCGACTATAGTAATTTAATTGGAATGTTTTTCTTCTGACAAGCTGATTATTTCAACGCATACAAGGCTGTAAACTACTTTGAATGTATTGAGTTACTTTGGAAAAGAAAGAAAAACAACAAAAAACAGAAAAGAAAACACAGAGAACAAAACTCACCAGCCCTAGGAAGAATAAATATAGGTACCCGTTTATAAACATGCTTCAATTTTTTATAAGGCGTCAAAATCAAGGAAAAAACTAGAGCAAGACAATTCCTGGGACTAGTACTTCGGATAAAGGAAAACAGTATTTTGCGTGGTACCTAGTTAACAAAAGTACGAAATATACACAAGCTTATCACTTAAATTCATATCATAGCAATGATAAACAGTCTTAAACCTTTATAGCAACAAACTAAAATCGTCAAGCTCACACTTTAAGTTTATGATGAAGATAATGATGAAGGGTCGCCGGGCAGTGCCAATAATGCTAATAAATTATGATCACTTTTTCCTGAAGTGATTTTAGTAAAAGATCACAAAATAGAAATTCAGAAATTTAAAATTTGTATCATACATCCTCTACAACATCCTGTAAACTATACATCCTCTCTTTTCAGTCTTTATTATGGTGATACATAACATTAACTTGTCTCGACAATATTTTTGCCTAAACCTGTAAGAGGGCTCGAATTTCTCTTCCTTTGGGATGTTACCCCGCTTCCTTCCTCTCCACGCTATTACTCGGCAAGTTTTAAAAGTAATGCAGGAGGAGAACAATTGAAAATTGTTTGTTTATGATGCAATGCCTGCTGTGAAATGTGCTAATAGCCACTTTTCTATTAATTCGTTAAACTTAATGGTGTGGCTGCCAGAATCCTTTCCAATATGAAGGAAAGAATCAACCGAAAATTTAACACATTATTGAGAATTCTGGATATTGTGATGGCATGCTTTTATGTAGGCGGCACCAGAGGAGCTCTTAAGCGCTTCAGCCCCCTATTTTTGGCAACGAAAAAGGATTATGCTTGTTATTAATGAACAGTTAGTAACGTAATTTCAAGATTGGCAACGTCGGATTCTTAAGTCATGCTAACAGCAACGAATAGTAGTCTCGCTTGTAACAGTGGTCATGAAATCAAAGCATAATTATTCAGTGGTAAAAGTGAACGACCACCCTTACTTTAGATTTCTTGGCACCGCTCCGGGTTTATCTTTTCTAAAAATTCTAGCTCTGACCGAAAACTTTGCATATGATAATTATTGGAAAAAAACCAACTGACATAACCATACTTTTGACAAGAAAATTATAGACAAGGACACCAACAAAACAACAAGAAAAATCAAAGAAACCACTACCTACAACACAGCAATCACGTCAACAGCATATCTTACAGTCTTGCAGAAATATGGCTTCCAGCACTAGCGTAAAAAACACAACAAACACAACACAGCTAGGGCGCCAATTTTCAGGACATCTCGATCCCTATCACCACGGACGTCCGCAGTGAGGTCGAATACAATAGCTATACCAGATCATTTCTAATAGCCTGATGATGGGAGAAGTGTCTCTTGAAACGTAGATTGTTAAAAAGCTTACGACTCATGGCATGTCAAAAGCTTGGCTTTAAAGTATGGCTGAGTCCATAAAGTCAAGAATTTTCAAAATGACATTTTAAAGTCGTTACCTCGAGAACAATTGTAGTGACTTCAAAATGACAAATCAGAGCCTTATAACTTGGTGCTTTTCCGGTTCTTGAGTGTGATATTTACCATCTAAGTGGCAACACTGTTTACATTTTTTCAAGTTGTAGAAAGTAATAACTCGCATAATAATGGTAACGAAACTTAATTAATTTTTCTAAAATGGTTGTAATCAGCAACATTCGGCGTGGTGCAAAATTTTGTCCTCGTCTTAGCGACTTATTTTGCGTCCCAGGCGTCCTTGCGAAATTAACGGTAATAAGATAATGATGATTACGAAACTGATAATGGTGATGGCGATAAATAGATGGTGACGATGGTCATGGCAATGACGATAGTGATGTGATAATGATTATGGCGATATCATGATGATGATGGTTGTGATGATTATGATGTTTTTATGGCGATGCTACACAACTATTGCTTGGATTTCATTACCCTTATCTTTCTAATGACATATACTGTCAAGTTACAAACAAAGTACTGTTTGTTACGAACTTGATGGCATAATAAGCTCAACTCTTAAATTACAATGTTGCACGGAGTACTTTTCAAGGCCTACAAAAACTAATGAAAAAATCCTGTACAAACTACATGTATAATATATATATATAATTTGATTGACGTCATACATACTTGTGCCAAAATTTTAGCATATAATATCTTTTTGCTTGTTGAAAATAAAGAAAAAAGCATTTTTGGTATCTTCTTGAGATACGAATTACTGTTTATTAATTATGAATTATTGTTTTACAATGCTTGAGTTCCAGTGTTTCACAAGTTGCCTTCAAAAGCCTATACAAACTACATACAGAAGTAAAGTATAATAGATGCGTTACATATTTGTACGAAACATGCCGGAGTGTTATTATTGTTTCTTTTTCTACTTAAATTTAACATATTTCACCATTAATTTTTGATGACAAAGTGTCGAGTTTATTGATAATTTGCCTCGAGAGGTCGTACAAAATGCTTTATGCTTTTTTAAATTTCTTTTGATTTTGTGCAGACTCGTTGCACACCCAGTTTAAGAAGTTCATAAGTCTGCCAAGGATATCTATTTGCGATAGCATTTCCTGGTCAGTAGTTTGTACACAGACACTTGCTAAGCTATATAACGTTTGGTTCGGATAACGTATGATTACTGTGTTTATTCCCACAATTTTGAACATTTGAAAACGCTTTTTGTCCGTTTATTACTTTGAATGCTTAGTTTGATTGTCATTACCTGCAAAGATCAATTGCACACGTCTTTTAATAGATGCAGTACCAAATGTACCTTCACAAATTGCTTAATTATGAAATTTAAATACGGCTACAATTACTAATATAATAGATTTCAGTAGCAATAAAGGCAGTATTTATTCCTTCATCTTTGTTATTCTTTTGATCATCTTGTTCCTTACCTTGGATGCTTCGTTTGGTGGTAGTCACTTGGTAATGTCGTGTCTTTGCCATTCGTTTTGCCTCATGAGTAGTCTCATCCATTTGCTTGTCATGAATATTTGAAATGTCATCGGCATATGTAAGAAAGCACACGAGAACTAGAAAAAAAGAAACAGTAAACAGAACTGTAGGAGAAAACATTTTGCAATTAAGCTAGGCTAGTTCTCCCTCTATAGCCCTACTTAATTTTCATATTTATAAACAAAATTCTTATTGAAGCACCTTGATCACATTGTTTAATACTGATCTGATAACGAAGCAGTGACTTTTAACTTTTGCTCCAAAGTTTTGTCTTATTGGAGGAAATGTGGCCTTTTAATGTGAGGTTGTAAGATTTGTTAATTATTAAGAAGAAAAGGCCAGTGAAGTCACCCGTGAACACAGACGGCTTGTACCTGACTCAGTTTAGTTTTTTCAGACCTTCCCTGAATTGAAAAGTAAATGTTGATAAACACAAGTAAGCAACCGTGTTTTTGTGTTAGTGTCTTATTACATGATCTTTGTGCAACCTATGTTATACCACTAGAAAATATAGCAATCACAATGACAGTGGACATTTTTGTTAATCCTAAGTCAGCCGTAAACTGGGGACCTCAGACATTACGTAGTTGCGACATCAGCTAAGCCCATTTGTCTACTTTAATGAAAGATTTAATTTGGGAAAAAGAAAGTTCAAATAAAACACACACACAGTAAAAACATAAATGATCATGTTAAGAGAACGGGTGTCTGTTGCATAGTAAATAGAAAACGTTCACAGTGATTTAGATAACCGATCTGCATTCTTGCATAAAATACTGTTTTCTCAATTCTTGGTATACGGATTATAGAGAATTCGACTCTTCTGTTTTTGCTAGTTCTTTACTTAAAAGCAGAGCCCAATCAGAAAGGAACAACTCACTTTAGTCTGTCGTGTATCGTCGTAATTTTCAATCAACCTTGATTACAAGGCACATGTACACCCATTGCATTTTTCTACAAAACCCCTTCTTTAAAGAAATATTTGGTAAGCCGATCACAGTTAAGGAGATCTATCCGAAAGTCTTAAGCAAGGTACTAAAATTCTCTCTTAATTTTTAAAATCCTTGCTAAACGAGAATTTCCTTTCCATTGAATGATAAAAGTCAATGGATAAATACGAGCTAGTTAAACAGAATTAAAATTACATGTAAAGGTTACTGCTATCAGGAAGGAAAAGGTAATGATTGAGCTACTGCAGTTCAATTTGCTATTGTTACATGGTAATAAGGGGCGCTGGGACTTCCCGACACGGATTAACGTTATTCGTCTATGTTGATTCGATTGGGGTGCATTACTAGAGACAATCTTTGGTACACGTGATGATAAGAAATCAAAACTAAAGGAGGCTGGTAAGATAGCGTAGGCATAAGGATTGGATTTACTTCAGTCTAGTAACATGTTGTGCTAGAAATGACGATATCCCTCACCTGCATTTTTAAATGGTCAACCCGTTAAGAGTCTGATTGTTGCCTCCATTTCGTCTCATGCACTAGACGTGGGCATTGTAGGTCGTGGAGTGGATCGAAATTTTTCCAGGAATGCTTAAAAGTGCAATGTTTGCTTTTTATTGGAACAGGTCATTACATTTAATGTAGAACAACTATGCTGTAGTGAGGAACACTATGCAAGAGTAAGTGTAGGGCTTTTAAAGGTAATATACAGTTATAATAGAGCATCTCTAGCATATCTATGAAACTGGGTATCGAAGTTGTATTCGACTGTCTTCATTTACTAATCATCCTTTCCAAAGTACTCTCTGCAGATAGTGGATATCATTATATTGTTCAAATTAAGTGATACTGGATTCATAGCTCTGAGGCTTTTTTGCACTTACCTGCCTTTCTGTTCCTGT
Source organism: Chironex yamaguchii (assembly GCA_024741275.1). NCBI lineage: Eukaryota > Metazoa > Cnidaria > Cubozoa > Chirodropida > Chirodropidae > Chironex > Chironex yamaguchii. Next base: position 2,016 of record JANTCA010003547.1, on the reverse strand, counting down.
AACAAAAATTTTCAAATTAGCTTAATGACGTTTTGTGGTTGGTTTTTTTTGGTTTGGTTTGGTTTGTTTGTTTTAACTGTTTCACCCGCACACGGTTACCTCTTGTCGACTCAAGTTGTTTCCTGATATCGCTTTGTTATGGTGAACAGTCAGACAATGCTACCTCTAGGGTGTGACAATAAATTCCAATAAATGCATAATTTTCTCGTTCATGTTTTTAATTTACTAATCGCACCTCTATTGAATTCGGTATTCCTGAAAATAATACAGCAATGTTTAAACCTTGCATCGAGATATACGCAGCCTATCGTGCTAATACCATTTTAGCATATGTCATACCAGCGCGCAGACCCAGATATACTGACTTGACTATCTTTAATTTTATTTCAGAATATGACGCGTAAAACGCACCGTGTACGTGGGAGCTCTCTTAATACACTTGAATACCCATTCGTTTCAGTGATGCTAAAATCTACAAGATATTTGCGCACGATGTTTGCAGAACAGGATTGTTTACTGGTAATTTTTATTTGCATATGAAACTGAAGTTTACATTTTTCAAATGACTTTTTATTCACTTGCCGAGCTGCTATGGCTCAGAAAGTGGCATAATTGACGGGCGAAAGGGGGACGACCATCCCTCTGGCAGGTCATTCTCAAAAATTGTGGGCCCGCGTAGACTAACATTAAAAGATACCTGTAAGAAAAAATTTGTATTCGTAGGGCCCCTTATGAGCTGTTTGCCCATCCCGGGCTCAGAGATACGTCTTGGTCAGGTGACTTTCTTTTGAGCTACATTTTTGCGAATTCAATTTCTCCCATTGCTAGAAGAAGGCCATGAACGATACGTTTAAGGTCGTGCATCTAGGACGTCTATTATAGAAAGGAGAAGAGTCATACAGATTTAAGATTTTTCCAAGGTCGTGCATTTCCGAAACTAAAAAAAACAACTTTTATCTATTTTAAACAAATCATTATAAAACTCCTTTCACTATTATCCTTAATTTGTTCGACGAATTTCAAACATCATCATACAGCTTGATATATCGTGTAAAATAATTTTCGCTCAAATTCAAGAAATAATATTTCATGGCATATCAATTGTTTTCATGTATGAATAGGTGTTTACTGGTGACATGATAGGTGGGGCCACAATAAACATTCCCCAAAGCCCCTCCCCCACAAAAAAATATCCTGTGCACGGCCATGGATGTTTTCCAAAGAAGACGTAATGAAGGTATCGATAAATGTTATGACGATAATTGTTCTTTGTTTGGCTTTTTACTGTTCATATTTTAACCTTTCACCGTTCTAAGAAACACTAAGACCTCTTCACGAATTAACGACTCATCTGTTTGAGTTGAAAAACGAGCGACTGTGATAAAGTAGTGGAAGTTTGATCATGAGCTTTCAACTTCTTCAAAATCTTAATGTATGTACAATGAGGTGTTTGGGTCAGGGGGGTTTGGGGGCCATTGGGAAACTGACGTCGTAAGTCGTGCATTAAGGGAAGTCATGGGTATTTCGACACTGCTTCATATTTGGGGTCTAATGTCCCTAATTTGTAACTAAAACCATAAATCTATCACGGCAAATGGTAGTGCATCTTTTAAACAGACTTCGCCACACTACATTCCTCCAACCTTTTTCTGATAATTCGTCGAGCAGGATAACCAAAATCCCATTCAATAATCTAGTTACAATTTTTCCTGTTGAAAACCTTTACAAAAGAAATCGTCTTTCGGTGATCCTGCTTCTAAAATTTTGATTGAATGTTTTCTTCACATTTGCTCGTGTGAAATTGAAGGAGTTTATGATTGCATTCGCGAGGAAACGGATTGCTCGATTAAGAAAAATAAGAAAGAGCGATGGTTACCTTAAAAGGTAGTAATATAACGTTGGTCTCTATGACATCATTGTGGGCTCATATTTAAAACTTTGTCTTCTTTTCTGTGACTTTAATTTTGGAGCAAGCATTAGAATGACATTATTTAGAGTAATGTTAAAACGTATTTA
>JANTCA010003545.1:0-31264 GCA_024741275.1 Chironex yamaguchii | reverse complement strand
AAACCTTTGTGCCGTGATGGCACGGAGGTTTGAGTGTTGGCTTTTAAGTCTGAGGGTTACCAGTTCGAGCCCGGTCGCTCCCACTTAGTGCAGCTATTGTGGGTTACACCTTGATATAGGTCCAAACAAATAATGAAGATATTTTATATCTTATTTTCACAAATGGACTTTTGTTTCAATAAATTGTATTAAAGCTATGCTTTTTACTACTTGCTGTATACTAGGCTCATGGCAGTCTTTTGTAAATTAATAGCTCATTTGTTCTTTTAAATTGTTTTGCAGCTCACAAGATCAGGATTCAGGATCAAGAAAGTCTCAAGGGATAGCCTATCATACAGAAGAAATTATATGGTGTGGGCAATCACTCTCAAGTGAAGTGCCTTTTATTCATGGTTTGTACCCACTGAGACCAGTAGAGGATACTGAAACCATACATTATGTTGATCATCATGCAGTTGGACCAGTCCATATCAATGTGGCTAGATACATTTCATCTCTTGTGAAGCTTGCCATCCAAAACCTGATTAAATCAATTGATAAAAGCACAAGATTTCCCAAAATACCTGCATTGCTTTTTAAATGTGACAATAGTGCCCCAGAATATGTTGCTTGGTTATTCTCTGGATTGGAATTATGTAGTGATGATAATGGAGTGACATGTAACAAAAAGACTTTTATCACTAGTCACCTAAACCCTGGCATTCCAATTTACAGATCTCTCTCCGAGAAACTAGAGAAAGGAGATTCAATACATATCTTTAAGAGGATAAGCCAGGATAATGCCAAAACATATTTCGCACGGTATGGTGTACATAACAGCTCTCTTGGTTACTCTAAAGTTTTTGTTGATTTCTGTTGGCAAGGTTTCAGCAAGCCATTTGCACAACCACCAGCAGGATGCAATACTGTTATTCAGTTTAAGGCCATTCCACAGAACACGTTCTCTGTTGCCTACACCATGTTTGAAGAACTGGTGAGACTTTTCAGCATTGCTGATAGCATTATGGGTGGAACGTGGCCATCTGGTAAGATATTTGATGATGTGGAAGAAAAAGTTAAGGGTTTTGTAAAACACATAACTATGGAGAGACAGGGAGAACAGGATGAAGGAAAAAATGTTGACAGTACTGAATTGAATACAACCGGTCTAAACTTTTTTGATTTAATGTTAAGTGGCAAGGATATTGATTTTACTGATGATCTGTGGCTATTCCTGAAAGATATTGGAAGTTATGAAAGTGTTCGTAGAGTTTTGGAACATATTTTCACCAAAATATTAAGTGGTGTCTTGCAGCCAGTAGTAGCAAGTGGTAATAAAACAACTATTGCAGAGTTTTTACGAGATTTTTATCGGGAAAATGGAGCAATGCAAGACATCAAACCTTATTTCAGAAAGATAAGCACTCTGCTAGAGGATAAAGAACAGCTGTTGGGGTTAGTGACTGAGATTGGAATCCAAAAATTAAAGAGTGACTATATTGCTATTTTCCAGAATATGGAAGTTGCTACTCAGTTTCAGTTAGAGCGTGTTATTGGTGACACTTCTTCCTTCAAACGTACCTTAAATGGACTACTGAAGCTTCACTATTCATTGGAAATCATGTTATTGGCCAAGATGCAATTCACATTGACAGATGATCTTCTAAGGACACTGTCAAAATCAGTGTTTGATTATTACTCAGTTAATGATCCAGTTGATACTTCCCCAACATTTGCCCTATCTGTGCCCTCATATGCAGCATCTGCTACCTCAGTGCATAAGAAATGTTTTGGTTTTACACCAAATGTTTGGAAATGTTGTGTACCATTGAAACATAAAGTAAATGATTCAACAGAAAATTTGCTGTTTGTTTATGTGGACAGTCAAAATGAATCAGACGTAATGGCTCCTACACCTACAAGTATTGACACAAAAACTCTAGAGGAACACTGCTCGCAGCAACTTTTTTATACACGGTCTTCAACAATCCAAAAGATATAAGTTTGAAACTATCCTCCTAAGAAGTGAGCAATATCCCAGTTATCTTAGCAACTAGACAACTAGATGTTTTGTCAATTGACTTTTATTGCCACAATATTGGCAGTAGCATGCAAACTAAGCAGCTGCTACCATTTCTTTAATCCAGGGAGAAACTACCAATGGAAGTAACTCGTACTAGTTATCCTTGATGATGTTATGACTGTCAATTTTGTTACAGTAAGTGATGATAAATTTTTGTCTTGTATTTGGACATGTTAGGTGCAAAAGAACCTGGTTAAAATAAGTTAATGTACATCTCACTTCAGCAGTAAACTGATGCAGATTGTCAGCTTTTATCAAGATTACAAGTAGAGCAAGTTAGTCAATCTTTAGCATACAGTTATTAAAAGTGGGATAAGGTGTTTGGCGTGTTATTTGTTGTGACGACAAAAAATTTTTCCGAGAACCTTCAAGTATAACTGTCGATGTAACCTATGATTTTTGCAATCTTTATCCTCATTTATGTAAGCTAAGGATTTAAAGGTCTGAATTTGTAGAAAATGTACACTGTATATTAAAGGAATGTTTTATATTTGTAATAACAACTTGACTCCCGGCAGCAATGTTCAAGTCTTACCATTTTCATCCATTTAACAGTCAATCTAACAAATTTGAAGCCAGCTATTATTTACTGGGTGTAGTGTAGTTCAATCTATTTAAATGTTGTAACATATTAATGATCTGCTCAGAGCACTAGAGGTGTCTTAAAGCTTGGTAACTCACAAGGCCCACCTTTACGGTGAACACAACAATCTATTGTTTAATCTTGCCCTCTGATATCTAAGACGATAACGTCTTCCCACTATTGAGTTTCAGCTGATGATAGCAAGGACTTGAAATGTCTTTCTCCAAGCCTTTGTGTTTGGATGACATATCAGTTCAATGTCAGTTCGGTTGAGGTCTGACCCAGTCCCTGTCAACGCAGCTATTGTGGTAATGATTCACTCATGAGTTATATATTTTTATATTCAAATGTATAACTGTGGAAAGATGGCCAATACTGTCATTTGGGTCTGTGATACTTTTACGGTTTACAGCGTTGGAAATTTATTTGTGTTTGTAGTTTGTTGGTTGAGCATCTCCTTCAAGTTGTCAAATTACTTGAAGGAGCATTGACTATTGGCATAAAATTATTTCACAAGAACAGGTACTAACTTTGCACTTCTACTTTGTCTAAAATGGTATAACCGAGTCTCAGGTATCAACAAGAATGCCAGCTATACTGTTTCAAAGTGGCTCCCATTTGTTTTTGATTCTTGATTCTTCTGCCTGCTTGCATTTCTGCTTGAAAATATAAACTTGTGAACCGAATGGAGCTCAAAGATTCTTTTCTTTTCTATCTTCACCTATTCTTTAAGCCAGTGACGTTAAGGAGGATATCTGTTAAGGTGTTAATTGGTCTTCTAACTCCTTATCTCATGTTGTATGGTACATGGCCAGATCTGATACAGTTACCTCTGGGTGTGTAAAAGGCCCATCGAGGCAGCCTGCTCTTTGCCATCTGTCCTAACAGTTACTGTATGCAATGACATAAGGCTACATCCATGGTAATGTTTGAGAAACTTGTTTGAAATGGGAGTGTAAATGCCCAGGGTTTTTTTTGGACTCTGTTTAGCTGCCCATATATCACATTCGTACTACAAGAGAAAATTATACATTAATGATGTCAGCAAAAACTTTGAGAACTTTCGGCCTTGCTTCTGAGTCAAAAAGTTTATTGCCTAGTCTGTTTTTGCCATCCTTTTCAATTGATGCAGTTCTTTCCATGTCTGTTTCTCCAATTGCAGGAGTCATTCAAACTTGGGTCAGCCTCTCATGTTCTTTACTTGCCATGCCCAGCATGCTAGATTCTTCAACTTATCTCTGTGAAATCTGTCCCAAATAGCAACCTTGACTCACATTTGATATTAGTGGTGCATGGTTCCCTACAGCGGTCAGTACGGACTTGTTTGTCCATCTCACTGTGCAGGTATTTGCATCACTTTCCTCCAACCCCACACCTCGAGGACTGAAATTTGATTTAACTATCTTCTTGAGAATCGGTATTTCATGCACATATATAGGAAAGACCAAGGGACTGACAAGTTTCATCTTTGTTGCTAAGGTTATGCTGTGGTCTTTGAAGATTGCAACAAGCCTGCTTTTACCATGGTTATTCACCTATCAGTTTCTGTGGCACAGCCTCCTTCCTCAGTTATTATGGAGAACACAATAGTGAACTCTCACTCACTCGATGTTTACACCATCAACGATGAGGGGGTGGGTCATTTGCAGAGGACTTGATGGCCACAAACATCGTTTAGAACATTTAACCTTGTAGTTGGCTTCTTCTAGGTCTCTTGTTTTAATATGTTGCATACCATAATCGTTTGAATATGTGCCCGGGCACTTATTATATTTTTCTGCTTTTAAGGGGGTGCTTATTCCAGATGGGGCACCTATCAAATATTTCTCGAATAATAAGGATTAAAAATTCAAAGATCAACGGTTTTTTCACATTTTGCATCTCTCAGGGGAACAAAAGTCAAACACGTAAATACCCGATAAACAATTGTTACACTGCCAAATATCTATCCTCGTCGCTCGCCTCTCCGTGAATTTCAAAAATTCAAAAAACCCTGGAACAAAGGGGATGCCTATTTGAGAGGGGTGCTTATAACATTTTCCTAAATTGTGGGGTGCTTATGTGAACGATTACAGTATTCTCCCCTACCTTGTGGTGTTGCATGTTCAGGAAAGCATTCTTGTCTCCCTAAGGGCTGTTCTGATTTCAACAGATAGCTGGTCAGTCTGTGGTTTGGTAGCCCTTGTTCAATGCAATTGTCGCTGCTCTTCCATTTCCTTAGGTGTGAGTCCTGTCACCACCTTTTTTGCTAGTTTCTTTCTTGGCACTTTGAGCTAAGCTTTCCCCACAAATATAGGCTTGATTGCCCTCCCACCCGTGCTCTTCCACAGGTTTGCAATTGAGGCAGCAACATCTGGACGTGATCTTCAGCAGAGTCTGAGGTTGTTGACACTTACATAGATACATAGATACGTACGTACGTACGTACCTACATACATACCTACATACATACATACATACATACATACATACATACATACATACATACATACATACATACATACATACATACATACATACTTACATACTTACATACATGACGATTGTCTCTTCTTGGCAGAAAATGACCCTCTCTTCTATTATGATGAAAGGTGTTGGCTCTGCCGGGCGTGAGCACAAAGGTGACTCTTCAAGCCTGCTTCGCTTCTGCACCCTTTTTGCAAATATGGCAAACAAAATATCCTTGATCCGCGGAATTCAGAATCTTATCATCATTATTGAGCACCTTTTCATGCGCCTTTTCCTTCCACTGATTGATTTGCAGACCATATCACACAGCTGGCAGAGGAATCCATCAGGTCTTTTTGAAAACTGAAACATGAGCTCAGTAGCCGTGTTCTTCCCTTGGTGGCTTCAGACATGACTGGCCAAACCGGTTGCAGACAAGGCAACTTTCCCACACTGCTGACAAATATACCGATCCCTGACAGGTGCAGGGATTGACAAAGTGTCATTTTTCCTCAGGGCTTGCTTTATGCGACAGTTTTCAATCCTTTTGTATTCAAACCAATCACATCCATCCAAAACCATTTTCCTCCACGCACTCCTGTCTTCAGCTTTAAGCACCCATTCATGGACTCCGATACCAGTTGCCACAAGGTTTGACTTCAGAACATCCTTGAACGTTTTCTTGGGTTTGTTTTGAGGCCTTTTGCTCTGAACACACTCTCCAAAGAAGATTGTTTTTGGAAGTCTGTCATCATCCATTCGGATAAGGTGTCCAGCCCAACAGAGACTGTTCTGTATGAGGAGCTTTTCAATGCTAGATGAGTTGGTAGATTCAAGCACATTGGCATCAGGGGTCACCGTCTGCCACTTAATGTTCAGGATACGCCTCAGGCATTTTTGATGAAATCTGTCAAGTGTCTTTATATGCTTGCAAAAAGTGACCCATGTTTCAGATGCATATAACAGCACCAATAAAATGCACGATTTATATGCAGCAATTTTGATGTTTAGTGTAATCCTTGAGTCTGACCAAACCCTTTTTTCAAGTTGCACAAAGGCCTTGCTTGCATTTTGCACCCTATTATTAAATTCAGAGTCAAGTGTGCCATCTCTTGAGAGGGTAGATAGATAAATAGATAAAGCTGTCTTTACAACTCAAGCATTTTCCATTCACAAAAATATTTGTCACAAAAATATTTGTTTCATCATATACTTGCCCAGGTGGATTTGTCAACATTACCTTTTTTGTCAGGTTGATTGATAGGCCAAATGCATTACAAACAAAAGAGAAACTGTCCATCACAGCTTGCATATCCTCTCCGGATTTAACTAGGTCTGCGATATCAGCATAAAGCAACTCCTGAATAACGAGCTTTTGACCTTGCAGCGAGCGTCCTCAAATTGAAAACACTGTCAGTTCGAAATCTCAGAAAAACTCCTCTGTCAAGATCTTGGAACGCAAATGCGAAAACCACAGCAAAATAAATGGAGAAGAGAGTAGGTGCTGGTATGTCTCCTTGTTTAACTCCATTATCAACACAGAACGAATTGGACAGTGTTCCATTAAAGTTAACTTGTGCTTTCATGTTAGAATGAAGATTTTCAAACAGTGTGGGAAATTCAGGAGGGCATCCAAGTTTTCCCAGAACTTTCCAGAGTGCTCTTCTGTTGACAGAGTCAAAGGTGCTGAGGTCAACAACCCCCTGGTACAATGGCACCCTTTTTTCAATGCATTTTTCTTGCAACTGGCGAGCAGAAAATAAGATATCAACTGTTCCCTTACCAGAGTGAAAACCACATTGACTTTCAGGGACAATCAAGGGACAGATGTTGATATGCAATAGTCTTGCAAATTTTTTTCCATCTCTTGAGGTTAATGAGACATAAGTACGTGCTTGTGGCTGGAAACCTCATAATCAAATTGTAAAATGCTTTGGAATCGTTTCTATCATATGCAGACTGCACTTCTTGCCGACCAGTCATTTTTCATTTTTTAGATTTCCCGTTGCATGGTTGCCTATAATTTCTTAAAAGAATGAAGATGCATTTGTTTATCATCAGCTGTGGCACCAAGAAATTTCTGATAAGCCATATTTTTGCTTTCAATTAGCTGTTGAATTTTTGGATTATTTTCATTTAGCCAGTCCTGGTGCTTTTTCTGCTTCGCTCCAAGAGTGTCCAAACCAATATTGTAGAGGGTTGTTTTAAGTTACTTCCACATGTCATCAAAGGTCGTGTTTTGAAAGGAACACACATCTTGCTTGTCATGCTGGGGCAAATAACATAATCGATTATGTGCCCATGCTTCGATCTGGGATGTATCAATGTGAATTAATGGATGTCTTTTTGCTGAAATAGCATGTTGCAAATACATAGATCAAATTGGGTATACAATTCAAGAAGATGCAACCCATTTGAATTCATTCTTCCAAGTCGATGCTTTCCAAGAACATCCCATGTCTCGTAGTCTTGACCAACCCTTGCGTTGAAATTATCAAGGAGCAAGATTTTATCTGAAAAAGGAATCTTTCGAAGAACTAATGAGAGCTCCTGGTAAAAATGGAAAATGTCCTCTTCACTGGCAGCTAAGGTCGGTGCATGCACTGAGATTACAGTCACATGCCGATTCATAGCAAGTGGTATCCTGATAAGGAAGATTCTGTCTCCCACTGCCTGTGGTTGCTCCAAAGACTCCGCAAGTTTGGCTCTGATTGCAAAACCCACACCATCAACTCGTGATTCTCCTATCGGTTTTCCTTTCCAAAAAAAGACATATCCTGAATCATTCTCAAACAAACTGTCCTCAGCACTGAGTCTGGTTTATGAAAGTGCCTCAATGTCAATGTTATAGCGAGAAAGCTCATTTGCAACAATTGCTATCCTTCGTCCACATCCTGCGGAATTGCTCGCATCGAGTAATGTTCACACATTCCACGCTCCAACATTTATCATGAAATTTTTGCGTTTTTTCTTGAGGTTTGTCGTGCCGACGTGAACAGAAGTCAGTCATAGGAAACTGACCAGCTTATGGTGTAACAGGCATTTTTAGGTCATCTTTTCTAGACCATTCCCATGAAACTGGGAGAGCAGAGCCACCCTGAATAGGGCTGCCCAGACACATGAGACTCAGCAACATAAAACCAGCGATGTTAAGATAAATCTCAAGCCGCCCTCAAGATCTCAAGATTTGTGACTGTGCACTTCCAGCTTGTCAAGACTGCGCCTGATGCCACTCCTTCATCAGCATGGGGCTTTCAGAAGAGATATCTGCACACAAGATGGCAATGGCATGTGCTTGTGCTGTGCACATGGCACTCTCTCAATCCTCACAGTTACGTATCGGATGACAAACCTGGGCAAGATGACCTGGCAACTGAGAAGATTGCATGTTTTTGACAGAGTTTAAGCCCTGTTGGTAGTGTTACACCAGAGTTTTCCTTCTAGATATCTTCCTTGACAAAGGACAGAGGGGATATCACTCTAGGTGGTTTATCAGCGTCCCAAGTCACCAAATTTGGTATTTCTATGCCCCGATGCTAATTGGAGTTTACTTTCTCCTAGGTGAAATACCAACCAAGGCTAATGGGCTTCACCAACCCGGTGCCAACTGGATTTGAGGCGCCAGTAACTCGCCTTTCACCCCTTCTCCTGTTAGTTTGAAACATTTCTGCCACAAGAAGGCCAGGAGCTAGATTTGGTTGTCAGAATAACAACCTTTGTAAACAACATACGTACATACATACATACATACATACATACATACATACATACATACATTGCTCCATCTTGTCAGACGAGTGCCATTCCTTCATTTCCTTCTTCGGCCTGCTCTTCTCGCCCGTGTAGTCTAAGTGGCTCTTGAGACCTCTAAACGACTTCCATAGTTTATGACAGATGTGGCAATCCAAGTGATCCATTGTGTGGGCAGCAGCAGGAATTTCATCTCCATGAATCCTGAGGTGTCACTTGAGGCCACCAGACGATTTGCAGATTTTAGGGCAGGATGAACATGAGTAAATGGGGGATTCAGAAGTGGAAGCAGTGAGGGGGGACAACAGGAATGATTCTGAGTCTAGTGGTCTGATGAGCCTTCTCGTGATTCATCAGTCCTGCCTTAGACAAAAGAGACCGACCACACACCTTACAAGGCCAAATTGGGCCACAATCAGCTGGTAAATGTTCATGCCTCCTACAGATTCTCTTCAAAAGATCACACCTTTCCAATTCTCATGATCAGCAGTTAGTGCCTCCCAACTGTCTTCAGCAATCGCCGTATGCTTCAGGTTCTCCTTAACATTGTCCTTGAATATTTTAAGTGACTTACACTGACGGCTTTTCCCAGATGACATTTCACCATAGCACAGTTGTTTTGGGAGCCTGGAGTCGTCCATTCGTATCAGGTGGCCAGCCCAGCGCATCTGACTTCTCATCACCGTTGACGATATGCTCACCGTATTTGCTTTGGACAAGATGGTAGTGTCGGGGGTACGACTCTCCCATTTGATTTTGAGAATGTGCCTAAGACTGCTGGTAAAATCTCTCCAGCAGCTTGAGTTGCGACTGATACAGAGTCCATGTCTCTGAGGCATACAGAAGGGTGGCCAACACACTGGTTTCATATACAGAGAGATCGGTTTTTAGGGTGAGATCAACATGAGACCAAACTCTGTCTTCTAGTCTGCCAAAAGAACCTGAGGCTTTGCTGATCCTTTTCTTGATTTCAAAATCGAGAGAGCCATCATTTGAGAGAGCACTGCTCAGGTAAACAGAATGTTAGAGAACTTCAAGCCATTTTCCATTAGCAAAAATGTCAGACTCTACAAGAATCTCGTCAGGTGCGGGTGTATACATTACCTTGGTGTTATTAATGCTGATTGTCAAACCAAAACCAACGCATGTCAGCAGCAGAATGAGCAACAAGATCAGCGTCATCAGCATACAGGAGCTCCCCAACAAGACTTTCAAGTACAAAACTCTTGGCTTGGAATCTCCTCAAGTTGAACACTATCAGTTGTTCTAAATCGGAAATAGACTCCTATGTCACAGTCATGAAAAGCACAGGGCCGCAGTCAGATACAGTGAAAACAGAGTTGGGACAAAAATGTCTCCCTGCTTTACTCCATTGTCAATAGCAATTTCTTTTGATAGCTGACCATTAAAATGCACACGAGCCTTCATAGAATGATATAACTGTCTGACTTTGTTAACAAATGCAAGTGTGCAACCATATTTGCCAAGCACCCTCCAAAGAGTATCACAATTGACAGTGTCAAAAGCATTCGTTAAGTCTACAAATACTTGACACAAAGGTAGACGTTGCTCTTTACACTTCACAATGAGCTGCCTGGCAGAGAAAATCGTGTCGACAGTTCCACGCCCAGCACAGAAACCAGACTGACACTCAGGAATAACGTTCTTGCAAACACATAACTCTAACCGATTCAAGAGCAATCTTGCAAACACCTTTCCAACAACTTCAAGCAATGAAATTCCTCGATGGTTATCACAAATTGACCTCTTGCCTTTTTCTTTGTATAAGGGGACCAAAATGGCATCAATCCACTGCTGAGCAATTAGATTATTATTGCAAACAGACATAAGCAGAGAGTGTCCTGCCCTGTGAATGTTTATACCACCATACACCAGCAATTCAACTGGAATGCCATCAAGGCCTGGTGCTTTGCCTTTGTTAATCTGTTTAATGCATCCAATAACGTCTGTCAGAGATGGCTCAATGTCTAGCTCGGGGTGGAAATCACGTTCAGGAACACTGTTTACAGCAGTCTCATCCACAGCAGAGGGGTTGTAAAAGAGATCCTGGAAATTCTCAAACCAGCGTTCTATTATAGGTGGTTCCATGCTTTTCCAAAAGAGCTGTGATCAAGGAAGGTCTTGGACCACAGATCTGGTGTAACAAGCCATACAACATCTTCATGTCTTTCCTGTTGAACGCCAACTGCATTTGTTCAGATAGATCTGACCACCACTTAATCTTAATTTGGCGCAACCTCCGCTGAACACTCCTTTTGACATTGAGAAAATTGGCAGCATGATGTAACCTCTTTGTAGATGAGGAGCTGAGAAGTTTTATTTGGGATCTTCTGTTTTCATTTAGGAGGGCATTCACTTCATCACAATTTTCAATAAACCATTCCCGATGCTTGGTCACTCTCATTCCCAGAGGCTATTTGAGACGCTGCCATTGGGCATTTTATAGACTACAGAGTGCTCACAATTGAAGTTACCCCGGCAATAACAACCTTTTAAAGATATATACATGCATACATACATACATACATACATACATACATACATACACATATACATAATGACAATCATTTGCTATTTGTTAAAGCAGGTTCTCTAAAAATGCAGCTATTTAGCTGATGTGAACCTGCTGTGTACTAAAATAAATGAAACTTTTTACAAAAATTTTCTGACAGTTTAAAAGAGCGTTTTCAATCTTTAAATTGAACTACTCTTGCTCATACACGAACAGTAGAAAACTTATAAATAGAATCTTCTTTGTTGAATGACGCTGTATTTAAAAGTTCCTTCATACTTTTCAACTTGTTCTTGAAAGATTCTATTCTTTTGATACTTCTTAAGTTTATGGGTAATGTGTTCCATAACAACGGACCTCTCCATCTTACCGAGGTTCTTCTGATTTTTCTCTGGAGCACCTTGGTAACTCGAATAACATGTTGTCTCTTGAGCATGTCAATTTTCTACTGAAATGGTTTACAAGCGCTTTGGGGGCTGTTTGGTGGCAGATTTTGTGCATCATACTCAATATCTTTCTTTTATATATATAATCTAGTCTGTCCCACTTGGCTAAGCATGGAATCTCGTCATCTGAATGTCTATGGGTAACTTATGAATGACTCTAGCTGCTCGTACATGTATTCTCTCTAGATCTTCAGTATGAACAGGTGAGCAGGTCTGCCAAACAGTCACACCATATGCTACAGCCGTGATGATTGTTTTAAAATAGATTCCCTCTTGAACATGCATTGGTAAGTATGGCATTCTTTTCAATTGCCCAACTTTGCACTATTTGACTTGATGGCTTTCTTTACTTGTGTATTCCATGTTAATTTATTATCCAACATAGCTCATTGCCTATTCGTACTGGATGCAATGGTCCTACGAAATTGCGATTTGTTATGATCAAGACTTCCGACTTTTTAGTGTGTATCGTTAGTTGGTTTTCCTGACACCAAACATTCCCTTGCTTTCCAGTCATGTTTAAGTTATCCACAACCTCTTTGATATTCTTTCGTGCATAGTAAAATGTAGCATCATCAGCATACAAGTACGTTTCTTCTTGCGTGATTTTATCTGCATGGTCATTTATATACATTGTAAACAGCCTTGTTCCCAACGGTGAACTCTTTTTGTGATGCCTTGACCTTATACCATTAAGTTCAACATGCTATGATCAGTTGTGTTAATAATTACAGAGAATGCCAAACATGTTACCACTAACACCACACCCAAGGAACTTTTTCTTCAGTATATCATGGTTTATGGAATCAGGGCCTTTTCTAAAATCTATCGAGTACTCTTACGGTGAGGCCTTCATTGATAGCTTTCTTTCATGATTCTGTCATATGAAGTAATAGATAACCTGTCGACTTCCCTTTCTGGAATCCCCATTGCTCTGGGGTTTGAGCTCCATTTATTTTTAAGTGGCTGTCCAAATTTAGGCAAATTTGACCTTCCAGGATCTTCCCTGGTGTACTAAAAAGTAGTAGTGTCCTGTAATTTTCCCTTTCAATTTGCGTTCCCTTTTCAAAAGCACTTCTAAGTTTAGCTGGTTTCCAAGTATTTGGAAACTTTCCAGTCTCAAAGCTTTTCATGAAAATTCCCTTAAGCCCTGGTATCAGATTTACCCCCGGATCTTAGTTCTTTTCCTGATATTATGTCATCACCAATTAGTTTATTTGGTTTCAAACTGGCAATCTGGTGCAGTAGTTTTTCCTCATTTATTGTAATTTCACCACAGACTGGAGTTACTCTGTTGATGAAACTATTGTTACATCTATCAGATTCACCAAATTTATTAGCCAAGTTTTCAGCTACATCTGTGAAAAAGTTATTCAAGATTGTCTTAAGTTTGAGCTTGATCTTGTAGCAATTGGTCAGTATTACATTCTACACCAGGTAACGTTTTTGCCTGCCTTATGAGTGCCATCTATCCTGTACAAGAATGTAGTTAATCTGGTTCTTTACATTACTACAAGGATAGATCTATGTGTGTAGTCATCGTGGATTGTTCACGGACAGGGTGTTGGTAATCAACAAACTATTTGCAGCACAAAAATCAGTGAGCCTGTCGCATTTTGCTTTCCAAGTTCCAAACATCCCATGAATCTGGTTTTAGGTGTCTTAGCTAATTTTCCTACTTTGGCCTTCAAATCATCCATCACTAATAACATCTCTAACAGGAATACCTTGCATAAGCTTCTCCAACTGTTCATAAAGTTCTACAGTTTGTTTGTCTGATGTCAGAGCATAGACTTTGGATCAAGGAGATGTTAACTGGCTTGGCATGATACCGTACTGGCATCATTCTGTCATTTACTTGATTGTATTCAAGCACTCTTGACCAATCTTTTGAACAGATGTCACCTCCATTCTTTGTATTTTGAGCGCCTGAGAAGTACACTGTGTGACTTCACTTGTCAACAAGATGTCCACTATCAGTTCCGCGTAGCTTTGAAATGCCTAGCAGACCAATATGTAATCTCAATAGCTCAGCTGTAACAAGATGGAGTTTTCCAGTGTACATGGAGGGAACATTCCACGTACCGACTCAGTGTAGTTGATTCCATAGACGAGAAAGGGGAGGGCCTTGGGAGCCATAAGTTGATACCCTTACTCAAGGAGGGTTTAGGGCATGCACGTCATCACCAGAAGCTTTCTCGTTCCTTCCAATCTCTTCCTCAGTAACATGCACGCTAGTGTACCTGAGGGCCCCATCCAAAGGCGCAACGGTGATAGTAGCAGCATTCTGCCACATTGCACCATCCATAATAGACGTTTGTAGGGCAAAAATAGTGAAGTAGGACCTCGACTCTTTCTCCACCGCAGTGGCTTTCTAACTGAGCCATGATCTAATTTACTTAGATCCAGCTAAAGAGCTGTTGGTGACGAAGTACCAGGTTCATCTTCCACCAAACCGGCCATCCGAAGTGCTGCTGCCCACTTTTTCGTGCGTTTTGGAGAAATGTTTTCTCCAGACACTAACTAAGAGGCTGGCCCCTCACTTAGTTCTACACCACAGTCGAGTGGAGGTTCCAGGGAATGTCCGCTGGTACGCACTAGGCTGCTCCTTAAGACCATAAGTGAGAGTTCCCTTGAGGACCACTAATCCACATCCACACCCTCCTGGGTGCCCGACTGGTGAGTTTATTAAAGGTGCTACCGCTAAGAGAAATTCCCCATATACCCTGCCAATGCTTTAGGCTTAACCAAAATAATGCAAACTCGTTAAGAATCCAAATGAACTATTGTACATTAATGGTGTGTTTAGTAGCATTTAAAATATTTGTGCTTCTTAAAATCCAATTAATCGTTTTATAAAAGCAAAGTCATTGCCTAATGCATTGTATTAATAATTAAATATACATTAAACGTCTGTGTCCCTTGTTTTATCTGGTTGACGACATATTTCCTGTGCTATCCTAAGCTATTCTCTTTACGCACCTGCTGTTTGTTGAGATAAAGCACAATCCAGAAAACTAAAAAAGACAATAAATACACCGTTTTTCATTGTACACTCAAATACAAGGTGCATCTGTATCTTACGATGTTCCAAAATACAAGACAGTTAAAATCGTGAGATTCTACCCATGTATGTTATTTCTAAGAGCATAAATTTTTACGGGCATGACTTGCAAATTTGCCCAAAATCGCAGAAATTGATTCCACAAATATGCCTAAAATTTGATCAATCGCAAAAACAAGTTTTGAAAATTTTTCAATTTTTTTCAAAATTATATGCTAAAAATAACGCACTTATGACCGTCTCTATTTCAACAATCTTATTGGCTACAAGACAGGGATTGTTTCTAATCACTTTCGCTAAGTTTTCTTTTGATGTTTTTGATACAACTGAGGAGAAAATTCGTATATCTTCTTGGGACTTCTTGGAGCGAGTGACTTTCGTACGAAAGAACTGCCCTTAAAACTATTTATGTACCTTCCTCATATTCTGATTTAGAGTAGCCTAGTAGACTTCAAGTGCAAAAATAAACTCAGTATTTTTCAGACTTCCAATCTCGTAATCGCAAAGATTAATTCGGTAAAACAAGACTTCCAATCTCATAATAGCAAAAATTAATTCGGTAAAACAAGACTTCCAATCTCATAATCGAAAAAATTAATTCGGTAAAACAAGACTTCGAATCTCATAATCACAAAAACTACTGCAGTAAGTAATACCCGCAAAATTTTATACTCTTAAGGTGGTCAAGAAACAACGGCTTCCCAACTTTCCCGTGCATGTCAAGCTTTTTACGTCATCGCACTGTGTTCCTCTTTGTCTACCTTCAAATACACTTTAAAAGCATGGAATAACTAGCAGAATCCATGTAATATCTTAGTGGATTGATTTTGTGATGTATTTGCTTATATAAAACATGGAATGGCCAACAAAGGACTGGTCCTTTCTTGCAGTATTGAAATGTTGTTCGTCGTGGTCTTAATTTTCAAGTTCCTATTACGACTGCGTTTTCCACCTGATGTCTCCTTCTTCATACTTTTGTAGGCATTTCCATTCTTTATTAGCCATTGCCCTAAATAGTTATATTTTGCCACCATTTTAATTTAGCACCTCCTGCAGATTTGTATAAAGGGCTTATGCCTGTTAATTTGTTTTCATCCCACACAATACCACATGTCACAGAATAAAGATCGGTCTTTATTCTGTGCCACAAGTCACTATTCTGTCCCTCAGTTCCACTCAAACTAAATCTCAAAATGAGGCTACTGCAAGAAGGCAGATTTCTCTTTGGACTTCAAAGGACCTAGAGGGTAGCACATCGTTGCCTGGCGTTGAAATCTTACGCCAAAATTTATTATTTAAGTAGCTTGTATGTTTTAACGATTAGTTTCTGCTAGTATTATCTTGGATCTCTTACTAATTTACTCCTTTTGAATCATGGGAGGTGTGGAAAACATTGATTTGAAAGACCTCGAAGTGGAAGAGGTGCCATGTACCTCCGCTGTGCTAATGGCGTCAGCGCATCACCTTGGAGTGGAATGTGACACTGACTTCAAGAATTATATGGGCTGCCGTTACCATACAAAAGATCCACGGCAATGCATAGAGGAAGGAAGAACAGCAACAAAGTGTGCGATGGATTTCTTTAGAAAAGTTAAAGGTGCTTGTAATAATGAGTTTTCCGAATATTGGAATTGCCTAGATTACAATAACCAGGAGTTTGGTTATTGCAGGAAGCCACAGCAGAAGTATGATGCATGTGTACTAGAGAAGTTGAATATTAAAACGGAGAGGCCTGATGCATCTTTGCCCTAGATTTCTATCATGCACTTGTTAGTCGGTCAGATTGATTTGGACTTTAGTTTGGATAACATTGCTAATTGGCAACGAGTGAACTTGAAGAATTTTGTTAATCGAAGGTCTACTACATTATTGCTTAGTTTTAAATTTTGTGTTGTTGCATGTTAACTTTTTCAATATGTCAACGCATACAGTTGCCTAAGATATGGAATTGTTAAATTCTGACCCTAGCTGTTATATTCTGACAACCAAATTTGAACGTGAATGTATTATCTAAATTGTGTATAAGAAACAACTACTCATATGAAAATCTTAGTTGAAAGACACATTTTTAGGATGAAAATCTAAGTTGAAAGACTCTGTCCTCAGCCATATCAGTGTCCAAGGTGGAAGGTGAAGATTCTAACCTGGCTTAGGCTGGGAAGGAAAGTTGCATACCATGTAAAATGTTTGAGCTTTTGTCATCTTTGTTACTATTATATATACCATATTTTGATTAATATTTCCAAAAGCCGATGTAGTGACTGATGTGTACACATGACTAATCATAATCATTATTGCAGAGACTGGCTTATCTAAAAACTATGACCCTGCCTTTCCCTCTTAATTTGAGCTAACCTTTCTCTGGAGTATGTAGAAAGATGCCAAGAGTCCTGACACTTTATGTTAAATGCATGAATTTATTTTTGAACGTAGCTATTGATGCTACTTAGCTTGGTTTCTTGCATTTATAGCCACTTGTCCATCTTGACATGATTGCCTAGTAATCTCCAATATCACCCAATTTTTCTAAATTGTACATAAAATTTCAATATTTCCTTTGTTTTTCTTTACATGGTTTTTAACTCACAGTTAATTCCTTTGTAAAAGGAATAAACAGAGCTATCCAAATCGGTTGAGTGTGAACTTGTTAGTGATGAGTGTGAACGTGTTAGTGACGCTACAATTTTACTACAATGCTTTTGGTTGAGTAGAAATTCGATTGTTTTGCGAGTGCAGCCCATCATCCCATCACAAGGAGAACCTATTGGCATTAATGGAGTGGAGTATGTCATGTCATCATTGGAAGAACCCATCAGGATCAATGGCAATGGCAGCTGGTGGGGTTTTTCGTTTGGTGTGTGTGTGTGGCAAATTTCAGATTTTGGTGTGACCCAAGATAGTTGCAGGGGCCATGAGCCTATTTTATATTAGAGTTGCTTGGGAACATAGGCATTTAGTAAATCTTCGATAAAAACTGTTTACTTTAAAAACAAGCTACAAAAGCAAGGTTACAGTAAATGTCTTATCATAAGAGCAATACTTGACCATGAGTTCGCCACAGGTGCATTTTGATTACTTGTAGTGATCTGCAAACTTGTCCTAATAGAGTGGGCGAGAAAAAAGTAATGACAAATTAGTAAATGGACAAGTGAGTTCTGAAAAAGTTATTTACAAAACTGAAATCTCTGATAATATTATTGAACATGACTTGTTTGTCACATAACGAAAGGTGTGTATACATGTCGTATAGAATGGAGGATTTCTTGCATGCTTAAGTGTAACAGAAATTGTGGTGTGATTTGTAGTTTGGCATGTGTTTAACTTTGGATTTACTTGGCTAGTCCAGACTTCTAAAAGTTTGTTCATTTTGGTGGCATCTGTATAAAATTAGTACACCACTACTGATTTTATTTTGTTGGGTCTAAGTACACAGATTATGTGATTACTACATCCTTTAGTTTAAAAAGTCATAAATATATATGTTGAGAATAGTATTTACTATCATGCAGTACCATTAGGGCACAGAGGGGAGCCTGCCATCCTTGCTGGTCCTATGTTGTCGCAATAGTACTTTTGATGGGGCATTTCTCGTGGTTTTCCCTGTTTTTTTCTCCTGTTTTATTTAATTCTAGCAATTGGAAAAAAGACGCATGCTTTCTAAAGAACACCTACGGACGAGTGCAGTGGCACAACAATTCCAGTCATGCAAAACTTGGCTTCAGATCATGCTCTATGGTGAACAATCGTGTGGAGGCAGGCCACAGCAGACATCTTCTGATGTCAAGCTCTTGTGCCGTAACTTGAACTTGAACCAGCAATTGCTTAGGAAGTCATATCTTTATTTTGAAGCATGCATCAGATATTTCCATCCTCTCCTTTTCACAATTGTGATGATGTCTTCCAAGTTTTCCCCTTCCTTGACTTCTTGTTATGTCATACGATTCTATGTTAAAAGGACAGTGGAAGGTGGTGGAATGATGCAAGTCATATCTCTGCTATTTTGTTTATTGAGCAGCTTTCTTACTCAAAGGAAAACCAAAGGTTTTGAAGATCTAAAGTTTGGTTTTCTGTTCTGTATTTTTGACCTGCCAATAGTGATTTAATTTGTGGTCATTGGACCTGAAGTTTTTGAGTATTCTGTTTTTTTGTGTCGGCAAATAGTCTCCATTTATGGTCACTATACTATCCATTATTTAGTATCAAAGGTTTCTTTGTCAAGGTTGTTGTAAAACAAAATTGTTGCAGCATGTTGCCAACAGTATATATCTCTCTATCTGGATGCTGTATCTGATACGGATGTCGGCAACCATGGTTGTCCATGAAGCCCTATCCTTAGTACCAAGGAGCAACTCAGCTTTCCTAAAATAAGACACTTGCTGTGGTTACAGATGTAAGGTAGCCTTGGTCTTCCTCTACTGTGTTTTCCTTCAACTTTCTTGTAAGTGCTATATTTTCTAGCTTCTCTTTGTGCATAATATGTCCCAAAAAACTCAACTGTCTGTGATGGCTGTCATGATACTGCTCCTTTCTTGTATTGCTCTTTTCAAGACTTCTTCATTTGGCACATGTTCTGTATAGGATATTCTTGTGATGAACGAGCGGAGAGTCAGAACCAAAGAACACACATGACAAACATATGTTCTATAGATATTGTTGTGACAATGATATTTGAATGCGATGCTATATTAGTTACGTTGTTGGATAATTGAACGATCAGTCTGTTATCTTACTGACTAGCTTCACAGCTACTTTATACTGGCGCAGTCAGTATCAGCTACACATTGCGATGGAATTTGTCCAACTCATTCCTGTGTGCCAGTCTGTTGATGCTATCGATACCTGGCTCAAAGAGTTCAAAGCTTTTATTGATCTTTTGGAGGTCAAGGACGACAAAAAGCTGAAAGCCCTGAAGTGTGCGATATCGAAGTTGGGAGATGTGGTCAGTTATGATGGCTTGTCGACTTACAGCAGCTGGAAGACATGCAAATCTCACCTTCCATGAATCCCCTCAAGTCATTCATGGAATTGGAATATGGAGGCGATTTGGTCGAGTTTGTGCACCAGCTACGTAAACTGGCAAAGCGGTTTTTGAAAACACCTGGGGCTGTTGATGAGATGATTCGACAACGTTTGATCGAGCTCATGGATCTGAGCCACCAGCCTCAGTTCAAGATGGAAGATTTGGGATCCATGGTAAAAAAGTTGGTACAAATCCGTTGCGAGGATATTTTCACCAAGAGCGGATCCACCTCATTTGCCATTCGTGATGCTGTCTGCACAAAATGCCACAAGAAAGGCCACATCACCAAATTTTGCTTGAAAGAGAAGATCTATGAAAAATGTGGTTGCAAATGGCACATAAAACGTGTGTGTCACGAGGAAGAGGCGCCAAAAAACTGATTGCATCCTCAGTGTCTGAAACAGGGCAGCCTGAGCGAGCTTTCGTTGTTGTGGTGTTGAACAATGCTATTGCAACAGAGGCTTTTATTGATACGGGTTCCAGTTTGAATGTTTTGTCTTCAAGATTTGTAAAAAGAAACAATTTGAATTATATACTGCACTCCGTGAAGAGAGTTTGCTATTTAGCCAATCTTCAGAGATTTCATTATTCTCACAAACTGTCCGTGTCTGAAAAGCAAAAAGCAGAGCTGGATCGCTTGCTGCAAAATGATGATATATTTTCTGCCGGTACACATGATTTGGGATGATGCCGTATTGGTCAACATGTTATTGATACCAAAGGGAGCCCAGTCTATCGCAAACCATATCAGTTACCCCACTCATTAAGGGATGAAGCCTCTAACCTCGCAAATATCCGAAATGCTTTCAGCTGGTACTATTCGAAAATCCCAATCACCCTTGTCCAGCCCATTCTTCCTTGTGCCCAAAAAGAACAAAAAATTTAGCTTTGTTGTGGACTATCGGCCAGTCAATAAATAAACGCAAAAAGACCCTGATCCCAATCATCGAAAATGTGCTGACTTACACTGCTAATGTGCAGTATTATACGACTTTGGACCTTGCCAGTGGCTACTGGCAGATCGAAATTGCCAAAGATGACAAATGCAAAATGGCATTCTCGACAGATGACGGAGTTTATGAATTTAATGTCATGCCATTTGGCTTATGTAATGCCCACACCACCTTTCAACGCACAATGAACTAAATATTTGCTGACATGAAGGTGCTTGGCATTATTCTGTATATTGATGACATTATTGTGTCTGAGTCTTCGCAATAACATGGCGATGATATTCAAACTATCTTCGACAAATTACACAAAAATAACTTGAAAATCCAATTGAGCAAGTTTAAATTTGCTGCATATGACGTTCTTTACCTCAGCCATCTAGTTACTAAAGATGGGCTGAAACTGGATCCTTCGAATGTCAAGCATTTGCTGGCATTGTCACAACTAGCGTCTCGCAAAGAGTTGGACTCTTTTGTTGGTTTCGCAAACTATCTGGCAAAATTTGTTCCTCATTTTGCAGATATTATGTCGGCTATATTTGCTCCCAAGGTGTCGAAATCAAGAACATTTTCATGGACCAATGAATGTCAGGAAGCCTTCAACGCAGTCAAGCTTGTGATTTCAAAAGACTGCCTATTATTTCACCCTGATTACTCTCAGCCATTTGAACTGTATACAGATGCCTCTGATTTCGCTGTTGGTGCAGCCCTATTTCAAAATGGCAAACCTGTATACTTTTACAGCCATCTCCTCGCTTCGAGTGAAAAGTCTTCCTCAGGAACAGACCATGAGTACTTAGTCCTCGTGACAGGATTCAAGGAGTTTCGTCACTACTTGTAGAGCCATAAGTGTGTTGTTTACACTGATTATCACCCGTTCCTCTCTATGATCAAACTCAGGCAACCCGACTGCTAGCGACATTCGTGTTACCAAATCTCCTCCAGGAATTCGACTTTGAGGTGACGTATATACCCGGTGCTCAGAATGTGATTGCTGATCAGTTAAGCAGAAAATCCGGGTCATTCATCGACAATCATGTCAAACAGGAAGACACGTCATTCCCCTCTGTACCTGGAACAAAATTCGCTAAAGTGGACGAAAATAACATCCCTTTGGTGACAAAATGTCACGATGCGGTTACTTTTCGGTCATGCAAGTCCCTGGTAGCAGATGGTTACTGGTTTCCGACAATGCGGAAACTTTTGCATCAATTTCAGGATGACTGCTCAACATCTAACCAGACCAGCTCATATACATCAGGCAAGAAACCTGCAGGGAAGCTGCCCACATCTGATGATGTTTTACCCTGCGAGTTTATTGCCCTTGATCTGGTGGGACCGTTGCCTCAGACTACTGGAGGATGTCGATATATGCTCACCATGCTGGACCACGGCTCTGGATTTTTGGATGCTGTGCCATTGACGGTACACAATTAACGTCAAGTCGATTTTCAAGTCTGATAAAGCTCATTCACAGTATGCCTTACTACCCACAGGGCAATTCGTGTCTGGAACACAGCCACCACACACTGAAAGAGCGGATTCGAGCTTCCTTGATTGACGATAATACGTTAAAACAATTTAATCCAGCCCTCCTCAACGTGAACTGTACCAGTGAAGCATTCGTAAATTTCTTTGGTTCACCTGCGCGCCTGACTTTGCCCAATGTGGGGCATGCTGCTCCTGTCATTACCACTAAATGTCCTCAATTTGTGCATGTGAAAAACATGAATCCAAGTAGCCTGGGACCTTGGTTCTCCATACGTAATTTCTGATCAAGTTGTAGAACTTGCAAATGGTCAAAAGGCCAATCTCAACAGATGTTGCTGAATATATTAGCTTTCAATCAGGTTTGGGAGGATTGTGATGAACGAGCGGAGAACCAGAACCGAAGAACACACATGACAAACATATGTTCTATAGATATTGTTGTGACAATGATATTCGAATGCGATGCTATATTAGTTACAATGTTGGATAATTGAACGATCAGTCTGTTATCTTACCAACTAGCTTCACAGCTACTTTATAAATCTTTTGTAGTACCATATCATGGCAACCTTCAAATTATTTTCCATTGTTGATGAAATATTCCAGCATTCACTTACATAGGGAAGGATAGAATGCACATACATTCGAGCAGCTTGTTTTTTATCATTTTCTGATCTTTTAATGTATTTTTGAAAGGAGTCCTTTGCCTTGGTAATTGTTCTCTCTGTCTTTGTATCATATTTGCAATCTGATGATGTCATGCATCCTAAGTAATTAAAATTTTCCACTTGCTTTATTTTATGTTGTCTCACCTTAACTTGAGGTTTCTTTTTCTTTTCTAATCACCATGCATTCTGATTTCTGATGGCGGACAGGATTAGGTTGTATTCTTGGATGCTGACACTTGGCTTTCATTTAGCAATTATATTTTACAAATTCTCTGCCAATAGCCATAACTTAAGTAAAATTAAACCACCAAGAAGAGGTATTTATATTTATACAACCGTGAGGAGGAAAGTGAAGCCAATGGAATAGGATTAAAGTGTCACCTCATTGGAGACAAATCCATCTGATACCATGTTGGTTTTGGAGCAGGAAACAAAGTGGTGCTTGACCACATTAAGAGATCAGGATGTGCTTACTTATTTAGTCTAATGATTAGTGGAGACATAAGCTAAAATCTTGGACTGAGAGCAAGTTATTGTGAAATGTGTAAGAAAACTGTAGATCACAGTCATGCTGTAGTCCAGTGTGACTGTTGAGATAAACGGATCCATGTAGCTTGTGTAGGCCTACGCGAAGAAGAGTATGAGCAGCTTGGACACAGTGACCAGGAATGGTTTTGCAATAGCTGCAAAATGCAAAAAGACAATGTATTAAGATCAGGGGAATATATAAATGACAAATTAAATGGTAGTGGCATTTCTGTAGCTCATGTAAATATGAGGCTTGGTGAAAAACCTGAATGAACTTAGGATACTACTAGATCATGCAAAGTTTGATGTAATTTGAAATAACAGAGACATACCTGACGGAAGATGTTGACAGCGAGGAAGTTCATGTAGAAGGATATGTAATATGTCATATGGACAGACAAAGGAATACACAAGAAAGGAAAACTTACTGTCATGACAGAATATGATTCCAAAAAAAAATTAAAGTAATCTGGATAGAACTACACCTCTGTTCACAACAACTGATGATTGGAACTGTTTATAGACCACCTGATGACTGAGTTTTATAGCAATTTCCAGACAAGCTTGGAAAAAATATGGAGTAAACAAACAAATGGAGTAAACAAACAAAACTAATTCTAGGAGACCTAAATTCAGATCTGTGCTACGTGATAAATCAGAAGAAGAGAAATATCTGGGTAGAAAACTACTTAAGGTTTTGAATAATTTCAGCTATAACGACATCATGAAAAGACCTACAATAGTAACTGACTAGACCAAAACCATGGATTATAACTAGTGATACATCCAAAGTATTAAAAAGTGGAGTAATTGATTATAGTATTGCAGATTATAAACTGATTTATGCTATTCTCAAACTGTGAACTAAGCAGGTTATCACCTGTTAATAGAGCTGTTAGGGACTACAAACATTTGAATATGCAAGACTTAAAAGCAGACATTGAAATAGCCCCATGGTGGATGTGCATGACTTTTGATGACATAGACAATATAGCTTGGTCCTGGGAGAAAATGTACAAGAATATAGAATCTGATCACATTAATCAAAGAAAGTTAAGAGTGAGAACTAAATCTCTACCATTGGTAGATACCAACATAAGAAACCTTATGAATAAAAGATACAGGTTATTAAAGTCTTGTGACTGAACTAACAAAACATCGTGTACATGGTTAGAATACAAAAAGATTAAATATGAGGTGAAGAAACCAATGAGAAAGGCTGCAGCAAACTATTGGAAAAACAAATTAAATGAAGCAACATCACCTCAGAACTTCTGGAAAATAGTCAATAGAATAAAAGGGAAAAAGGTAAGATCAAGGATATGACCACTTAGGCAAGACTACGGTAAAACTATCACCAATGATAAAGAGAAAGCAGAGCTGATGAACAATGCAAACATTGGCAAGAGCTTGGCAGAGGAGTTACCGTCTGCCTCTGAGGACAGAAATAACGTAATATGCAGAGTAATTCTGGCAATTGCAGATATTCGCATTGGCAATCCGGGAATAAGGACACATGTAAAGAAAGTCAAACCAAATAAATCATCTGGACCAGACAATGTAAAAAGTAAGGAAGTTACCATGTTAGGTGACAGACAGTATATGTGTTGGACTTGAACATGTATACACAAAGTGTACTGAATTGAGGATGTACCCAGACCTTTGGAAAATAGTAAAAGTCAAGTCAGCATACAAGAAATGTGAACTTGTGCAAGCAGAAAATTATAGGCCCTTGTCCATGCTCAGGATCCCTGGTAAGATACTGGAGACACAGATTTTTGACCAACAGTCCATCTGACAAAAGAGGGACTTCTTAGTGACCATCAGTGGGACTTCAAAAAGGGAAGATCCTCTGAAGGGCTCCTATTAAAACAAACTGAAGAACGGGAAACTACTATTGATAATGCCTTGACTGTAGGGGTTGCTTTTATCGATTTCCAGAAGGCGTTCAACATGTATCACATGAGATGGTAGCCTACAAGCTCCAGACAGTAGGAGTTACAGGAAATATGTTTGATTTGATCATGAGTTATCTGCAAAATAGATGTCAATATACAGAAATCAATGGATGCAACTCCACAACAATATCTATTGAGTATGGAGTACCACAGGGATTTTTTTTAGGACCAAGGCTGTATGGTATGCACGTGAATGATTTGCCAGAATCATTGGATGATTATCTGCAGATGATACCTCAGCCCACTGCACAGGAGAAAATGTTGAAGAGGTAGTAGATACATTGAGCAGAATCATTTAAGAACCACTTTTATGGTGTTTAAGAAACAAGATGTCAGTCCACCCAGGAAAGAGTAAAGCAATAATTATAAGAAAAGCACGGTTTATAGGACCGTTACAACCAATGCACTTCAGAGAGGGTTCAATCAGTTATATCACCCTCATGGAATGTCTAGGAATTGTTATTGGTAATCAATTGAACTGGTTAGTGCAGATAAGAAAAGTGTGTAAGAACTATTCAAAGAAAGTGAATGCTCTTAAAAGAATGTTGAATCACTGAGTAAGGTATTAGAAGAATTATATTGCAAAACTGGCATCCCTGTAACGTATGGCATTGCTGTATGGGGAATCGGTTCTACATCCCTGTTCCAGGACACAGAAAATTCATGCAAGAGCTGCAAGACTCATACAAAAACAACACAATACATTAACTGTAGAAGAAAGCCTAAAACTGACAAACTGGCAAACAATATCATGTATTCGAAAACGAAGATTACTAGCCATAATGCACTCTGTTTACTATGAGACAGTCCATCACAGAGAAAAGAGAAATTATTTACAGAGAAAACTCAAGGCATGATCAGTAGAAGAAATCGACTAAAGTTTGAGGTGAAAAGAATCACGTCTGAAGCAGGTAGGAGAGGTGTGCGTTATAGAGGAGCAATGTTATGGAATGTGATTCTGGACTCGTTTAAGCAAATCTCAAACTCAACAGCCTTCAAACCAAAGCTAAAAACAGAACTCAAACCTATAAATGATTTTAACTTCGACAAAGAGGCTATCCTGATAAAGAATAAGAGAGACAATTTTATTAATTTTTTAAAAACAACTATACCATAGGGTAGTTTATCTTGTTCTAACATTTATATATATAGTAATTAATAGGGTGGGTAGGTAGTATGTATGTATGTATGTATGTATGTATTTATGTATGTATGAGGTGCTTAGGCCCTGCTGACTGTGGCATTCATGACCCAACAGCGTGTGGACTATGCTCTGGTGCACAGTAACCTAAGTCCCAGTCATGGGTAAATGACATTAGAGGGTAGATGGAGCTCCTATAAGCCGTGGTGAAGGCAATCTTTCTAGGAGAGGATTACTCTTATGTAAAATCTGTGGCCAAAGCAATTACAGGTCATCTTGTAACGGCTTGTCACTGGGTTATTGCTGCAGAGGCTTAGACAGTGGCACTCGTGTCGTACAAGCGCTTGTCACTATAATACAATAATGTACAGATGTTAATTAGGAGCTTTTATCTGTCGTTCATTTCTATTGTAAGTCCTATGGTGATGGAGGTTTGGCGACGTGTACAGACCTGACCAGTTGGACGTACAGAGTCACAGATCTGCACATTGGCGACAGAATCCCTATCTTAACGTCGTTGTTGTGTCTATATGACAGAGGCTAACTCCAGCGGGGGTTCCTGTGACTGAGCAGCCCTATTTAGAGAGAGCACTGCTCACCCAGAGTCTTGAGAGAGTGCTAGAAAAGGTGCACCAAAAATTGTCTGTCATACTGTCACTGGTTAGTTTCCTGCGGCTAACGGTGGTTCAATTAAGCAGAAAGAACACGAAAATTTATTTTCAAAATGGAGTAAAACTCAACCTATACTGTTGGAATGTACGTACTCTTCTGGACAAAGGGTCATCCAACCGTCCAGAGTGCAGGACAGCACTTGTCACTGCAGAACTACGGAGACTTGATATAGATATTGCTGCCCTATCAGAAACTCGTCTCTCGGGAGAAGATCAGATGACAGAGGTATCTTCACGCTACACTCTCTTCTGCGTTGGTAAACCGGAGAGTGTCCATAGAGATGGTGGATTGGTTTTGCAATTAAAACCTCTTTGGTTGATACTGTGGAATTTCCTTCCAGTATCTGTGACCACATAAAAGTTCATGTTCCTCTCTCACACAACAGATTCATCACTATTCTTTCAGTGCATGCACCAACCCTTCAAGCTAATGAAGATGACATCTTGTGTTTCATCTTGCCAAGTTTAAGTTCCCTGAAGTTCAAAAGAGTGTGGTGGATAAGCTTGATAATATTGCATTTGATGGCACGTGGGAGAATTTCAAGACTCAGGTTTATTGTGCTGGTGCTGAAGTTCTTGCCTTCAAAAGGCAAAAAGAACTGTGACTGGTTTGACAACAATGATCTCGAAATTAAACAATTACTGATGACTAAACAAGCTATTTATGAATCTTTACTTCGTCAAAATCATTCCGATCATACATCCAATTCGCGACAATGCAAAGAGGTCAAAGCCTCATTGCAATGTGAGCTAAGAAAAGTGAAAAACCCTCAACATAAGCCCAAGAGGAGGTTCAGGGACTGCACAAAGAACAACTTGAATGTCCTGCAAATCAACATTGACATGTGGGAAGAACTTACAATGCTAAGGCTGGAATGGCGAAAGCTTGTTCGTGAAACTTGTGATGCTCTAGAGGAAAGAAAGCAGGCCCACAGCATTCTGAATCAAGAGCTTTGCAAAGGATTAGTTGATGGTCTTAACCATGACACACACAGCTGTAAATGCGACACTTGTGAGTGTGTGCTTCTATCAAAAGCTGGCTATGTCAACCACCTTAAGTCACATCAAACTCCTATTCAGGTCAACTTTGTACCTACTAGGCCAGACCAAACAACCTGTGTAAATTGCAGCAAAGTTTGCAAGTCTATCATCATTACGCATTCTGTTTTAACTACATCCAGTAGTTCTTCAAGTTTCTCCTGATTCTGCAATCAATGCTGTGCAATCATTTGCATATCTGATCTTATTTAAGTTGTAACCTCCTATTACTTCCTTGATGTTACTTATCTCTTTTAGGGTGTTTTCACTGTGGAGGTTAAAAACGTCTGGTGAGAAGACCCATCCTTGTCTCACCCCTCTTTGAATGTTGTTGAACTTCCTAACGTCACTGTCTATTCTGACTGCTGCACACTACTGCTGCGCACTACTGCTGCCCACTACTGCTGCGACTATTCTGACTACTGCTCCCAGTAGAGATTATGAATCAAGCTTACGTCTTGTCCATTCATATCCAGTTGTTGTAACATGTTCGTCAGATCTAAGTGTCTAACTCTCAAATGCCTTTATGTAGTCTATAAAGCAGACACATAGCTTCCTATGCATTTTGATTGCACGTTCACTTAACAGCCTTAAGGTGAAAACTGCATTTCTTGTACCAGCATTTTCTACAAAACCATATTGCTCCGCACTTATTTCAGGTTTTATACGATGCCTTGCTCTTTGCATTAAAACACATAGTGTAATTTTCATGACATGACTCGTGATGCTTATTGTTCAATGAAACTCACCTTAAGTGGCAATGGGTTCCTTGGCTATAAATCCAGATTTTAAGGGTATATCTGCAATTTCACCTGTGTAATACATGATATTTGCAATAGATGTTACTCATGAAATACGAAAGTCTTTCAAGGTATCGATCATTTCAACAACAATCTCGTCAAGGCCTGCAGCCTTGTTCTTTTTCATTTTCTTTACTTCAGACCTTATTTCTGCTTCCATTATTTTTGGACCTTCAATATCTTTGCCTATTGCCCTCTGTTATCTTTAAAAAGATCTTTGATATATTCTGACCATCGTTCTAAGATGGCTTCTTTTTCCTTTAAAATACACCCTTCTCTAGATTTGCCAATGGTATAGATGCATAAGTAGTTAAAAGCAAAGTGAAACAGTAGGTATAATCTAACCTGATGAAACTGCCTCTGTGAAGATGACGTCCTTGCATTATAACCAAGGTGCGATTCTAGTAAATCAATCTTCTTTTTGTAGTAAGCTGCTCACTATTTACGCTGTTAGGTGTTAAAAAGAGACTTTTTTCAGGTATTTTAACATTCTGTAGTTAAAGCATGTTATTAACAATTGCACAATTCAATCTTAGTACAGGTCAAACAAAACATGATTGATTGGAAACGTGTTTATGACTGTCTTTTGCTATTCTTACAGTAGCCACTTGATCAAAAATTTTCGTTGAGGTGGTATTGTAGTAAGAAGCAAAATATCGTAGTAAGACGCAAAATATCGTAGTAAGACGCAAAATATCGTAGTAAGACGCAAAATATCGTAGTAAGACGTAAAATATCGTAGTAAGACGAAAAATATCGTAGTAAGACGCAAAATACCGTAGTAAGACGAAAAGTATCGTAGTAAGACGCAAAATATCGTAGTAAGACGCAAAAATGCGATCCGGCCATTTTCTATTCCTTACAATCAATAAATGTACAAGAAAATCATCTAGTATATACAGGTTAATATCCTGATTATAAATTTACAGCTGCCTTTGATATAGCGTTTTCCCAATACACACTCTAAATAACAAAAATATTTATACCTTAAATAATGCTTTTCTACGTCCTAAATTAATGCGTCATGCCCTAGAATACACCACACCTACTTAATTACGGAAACACTTAAAAAACAAAAGAAAGCTGAAGTCACGTTGATCGTGATTCATACACAAAGCATCACATACACAGGAAAGGGATTCTCAGAGATATTATGAAGGATTATACCTTATACCAGTGGTTTTTAACCTTGTTGGAGCTACTGAACCCAACCAGTTTTATATACGCATTCACAGAATCCCAGTTCCGCTTTCCATGATTTTTCACATTTTAACACACACACACCCATCACCTAATTTTCCTCAGGCTACAATAATAACGATTGCCTTGAAAATTTGCGACATTGCGCTAAAATCATACTTAAAAGCTTTTATCGTCTGACACTCTTCAGAGTATGAAACGTCAGAAAGGAAAGTATATGTGTATGGCAACCTATTTATGCGAAACATTTAGCAAAAGTAGCCAATCCTAGACACGAAAGGAAAGAAAGAAAGAGAAAATGCAGAAACAAAACATTATTGGAAGGGTTCAAGTGAAAAACGAACTTTTTCTGCCTATAGAGTACTGGTTTTCTTGTTTTAATGTAGACAGACTCCAATACTCTAAGATTAAAGGACGATCTAGCTGTGCCAACTATTCGAAAATGTTTGTCCTTATACATTTTGGCGCATTCTGAATTTTCTAGTAAGTATTTGCCTATGGCAGAATTGCATGTTTTGGCAGTCATCATATTACCAAACTAATTTCTAATCTTCTAATTAGGATTTGCTTATGACTAATAGGTATCATGTTATTCTTCCTTCAGAAACATTAACGGTTTCATTTATAACAGAAAATTAATCATGGTTTATTTGAAGTGGTAAGTCAACAAAGGGACTGTACGCACAACTTTCGTGAAACACTGATACGCTAGTGGCTTATATCACATGTGTTATAATCTGTATGACAAAAATATGCTATAAAATCGTAGGCAGGGCGGAAAAAGTGAGAGTTAGGAGTAATTGAAGTGATGTTTAGTGAAAAAGCCCCTTTAACCAATGCATACCATATGCATACCATATGCATACCATATGCATACCATATGCATACCATATGCATACCATATGCATACCAT
>JANTCA010003543.1:0-10708 GCA_024741275.1 Chironex yamaguchii | reverse complement strand
CAGTGTGAACAATTGGTTGAACGAGACTGGACACCCATGATCTCAACCACGATGTATTGTGGTATTGTGCTAGCTCAAAATAAGTGATTATTTAATACACTACAAACGGCATTACAGTACGTATGCAATAGCAATGATCGATATATTATCAAAATCAGTCATATCCACTTGTTACATCCAATTACAGACATATTCCTTGAGGACAGATCTAATATTATAAATCATATAGATCATTTTTGAAAAACTAAATAAAAAGCAGAGGGCTTCTGTATATTAATCAATAACGCCTCGATCATGCAATACAACCACAGCTTCTAGAAAGCTCAAAACTCCACTTGAATGGAAAAGTATTACCTCACGTTGAGATAGGCATACTATCATACTTTGCATACAATTGTGGGCAATGTAAAGAGGTATCATCATTGAAAAACTGTTATGTAATTGCATGACCAGTTCCAGTTGACAGAATTAACTTGCACAGCTTCCAAAGTATTACGGTAAGCGCTGACAAATTTTATCATTTATATTTGCCAGAAGTTAAAATGTAGAACGTACTTTCACTTACTTATCAATATATCCTGGGCTGCTACAACATGCCGCTTTGAGCAGCATCAGCGGACCATACAAGGCAGTCGTTGATGAACTACCAGACCTTTAAATAAAAGAATACAAAACCGACTGAATAATAAAGAAATAATACCCAACAGCATAAATATGCAGCTAAACAGCTTTAAGCACTACAGCATTCCAATATTCGCTAATACAAACAGATGCATGTATAGTTCCCATGTCAACCCAGCATCGACGAGTAGCTAAGTACATTTCTATTGTTTCAAACACGACTGAAAAAAACCAAGACAAAGATACTTCGAATTCAACGGTGTAAGAAAACAATCCCTAGGTATAACAGAAAAGGGTGTCAGAACGTCTTACGGAGCCAAATCTCTGCAGGAATGAATAACAAAATAAGTCAAAATAGAATGGATAAGAGAAAGAAAGTCAGGGGAGCCACACAAATACACACAAAAAAGCAAAGAAAACATTTATAACAATAACAGAAAATAATGGTGTGCCTGAGCACAAAAGAAATATAAATATTTGCGAGTCTTGCTTGATAAACATCCGCCCATCTCCTCTCGACCATTGACTTTTATTCGTAGGATTTACCACACGGATTGAGAATGAAAAATGTACTAGCACTTACCACCACAAATTTAATGAAGTACTTAGTTCTTAAGCCAATTTCAAAACAAATGGACTTAAACAAACACACCTGTCATACGTCAGCAATCCCTCATAAATGCCACTACCAATGTTATTAAAGAGGAAATCAAGTTCTTCAATTTTCGTGTTATTCGGACCTGAAAATTGTCGAAACAAGGTAAAGACAAGGAAAAGCTACAAGAAAATGTACAGTGCACTAAATGCATTCAAAAATAACAGTGGCAAAGAAACACAGCTAATTAGGTAGTTTTTTATTAGCAAACGGCATTTTACGCATAGCAGGAGCCGATTAACACAATAATTATGGACACTATACCTGGGTCAATCGGGTAAACATCCAGTAGTTTGACAAGCATACCATGGACTGCACGAACAACCTGTTAACAGAGAAAATAATCAACATGGCTGATGTTGGATCAAAAATTAAATGTTAGCAGACATTTCCTAAATAAATGAATGATAGGGCTTATTGACAATTTTCAAATACCTTCATCACTAACTCACTCACTCACTCATCCTATGACTCTTTGTATCGTGGGGGTGGAATGACAGCAGCCATCTTGCTAACTTTCTTCCAGTCCTCCCTATCCCAGGCCCTCTCGTACAGTTGCTGTTCGCTAAACCTGTGCCACCACTTACTGCTGTCGATGCACTTCAGCCGTGGTCTTCCTCTGGCTCTTCTTCCAGCTGCCTTTCCCTGTAGGGTAGTCTTAGCCAAACCTCGTCCTCTCGCCACATGCCCAAGCCATGAGAGCTTTTGTTTCTTGACGGTTTCTAGTAGAGGTGTTTGGTTTCCTGCTTTTATTTTTATCCTTTGCTTTAATCACTCATTGCTCTTCCTTTCTCTGTACGCGACTACAAACATCCGCCGATAGCATTTGTATCAAAAAGCCTGCAACTTTTTCTTGTATGCCGCTGCCATCGTCAAGCTTGCGCTTCCGTAGTTAACAGTTGTTGCAACCAGTGCCTTGTACAAGTTGATCTTTGTCTTGACTGGAATCTCCTTGCTTTTCTAAATGGCGTTTAGTTTAGACATCTATGCAGTAGCCAGCCTCAGTCGATTTTCTATTTCACTACAGCTCTTTGTTCCTCTGGGATGATGTAACCTAAATATTTAAATGACTGTACTTGTTCTAATTCTTCATTACACATCGTGATTTTGGCCTGTTGGTGGTTACGGCTACTGTCAAGGATCTTGCTCTTCTCGCTGCTTACTTCCATTTCAAATTGGTTGGCCATTTCTTCTAATGATGAAGTTAATCTTTGGAGTTCTTCTTCTGAACCAGTCATCAGGTCTATGTCGTTGGCAAATCTGAGGCGGCTGTATTTCACTCCTCCTACCACCACTGTGCTTTTATGGTTTTGCTGCGTTCTTCGCATGATGTGCTCCAGGAAAACGTTGAAAAGAGTGGGTGAAAGTAAACATCCCTGTTTCACCCCTAAAGATACTTGAAAAAACTGACCACACTCACTGTCCAGAATGTACACACCTTTTGCATAAACGATACGTGGCTCTATGAACTCCACTAGTTCTTCATTGATGTTGTACGTTCGAAGGGTTTCCCACAAGCCCCTTGTGCCACACACGGTCAAACGTCTTCTTAAAGTCTCACCTCTTGTCCATCACATTTAATTAGTTCAGCGATATGTTATCTATTCCTGGTGATTTGCCTCTCTTTGGATGTTTACAGCAGCTTGTACCTTCTCGTAAGATTGGTAGCTTGTCCTTGTCATTGTGTACTTCTGTTTCATTTAAAATACTGTTATCAGTTGTGATCTTGGAATCATACCTAGTCATTACTCCTTTCATAGGCGAATTAATAAAACATCGATGGGAAGTACTTTTTGACAAAATAAAAGGTTAAGCTATCATGGATCCATCCACATTTACAGCAAAGCACGGCCATGACACGACATACTTATTGATTTACACGTATAAAGCTACTGGGTTGTCAATTGACGTCACTTAGGAATATCAGTATGTTTGGTAGACAACAACTGAGTTAGCAAGCGTTCTTCAGTTTGACGTACCTTTCCATTTTGGCAAGTCATACAAGATACAATGCCTCTTTGCAATGGCTTGAAAAGTCCAAGTAAGTCCTGCTTCGGCTGTAAAAGGAAATGAAAAGCAACATCTCATAATCATTCTAATGAATGAATCATAATCATTCTAATGAATGAATCATAATCATTCTAATGAATGAATCATAATCATTCTAATGAATGAATCATAATCATTCTAATGAATCAATCATAATCAATCTAATGAATGAATCATAATCATTCTAATGAATGAATCATAATCATTCTAATGAATCAATCATAATCATTCTAATGAATGAATCATAATCATTCTATTAAATGAATCATAATCATTCTAATGAATGAATCATAATCATTCTAATGAATGAATTATAATCATTCTAAAGAATGAATCATAATCATTCTAATGAATGAATCATAATCATTCTAAAGAATGAATCATAATCATTCTAATGAATGAAATGAAAAGCAACATCTCATAATCATTCTAATGAACGAATCATAATCATTCTAATGAATGAATCATAATCATTCTAATGAATGAAATGAAAAGCAACAACTCATAATCATTCTAATGAATGAATCAAAATCATTCTAATGAATGAAAAGCAACATCTCATAATCATTCTAATGAATCAATCGATGCACCGAGTTTAGTGGACATGATCTTTTTTATTCAGAGAGATGACAGTCTCATAAATGACAAAGAATAGTTAACACACATTACTCTTAAACTTCACAAATCAGAAATGAAAATCAGAATAAACAAATGGTATACATGACAAAAAGATGACCTTCCTATCCAAAATCATTATTAATTGGAAAGCATATTAAATCAAATCTGTTGAGCCATCAAAAAGCCAACGAACAACACACTTTCCACCTAAAAGACCCGCAACACACAGATAAACACCAAAAAGATCTAAAACCAATAGGATTGAGGAAGGCGAGCTATTCCTCTATTTTAAAGAACAACCATTTGAAAGAACAACTATATCATGACGCCATATTTATCAATTTGATATTTATGTATCAAACTTGTCAGTAGTAGGATAGTCCAAGGTATAACATACCAAAATCGTACACAGGTATGCAAGTATCTCCAAAGCCATACAAACATTGGCAAAGTTCGCGTTTGGTGTCTGATCCTGTGATCGAGAACAATAAGGCATTAGCAATGTTTGAGCATTTCACTGGTACGCAATTGCATACACTATATAGGGGTATGTATCATATGTATCATATGAATAAAGAAACATAAATAACAAGAATAATGATCTACAACAAACGGATAATAATTGTTTTAAAAAAAACGATTTAGAGGGCATTGAGCTTGTTAGAAAAAGAGGAAAATCCCTTTTAAGGTATTAACAGTTTTACGTACAAAATGTTAGTCTTTTTATGGTAAGTGGGCGAAATTCTGTTCTTAAAAAAGATGCATGTCATCTCTATAGGTACCATTCTCGATATTGTGTCAATGAAGTTGCATAAATTGTGACAAAGCAGCAAGACAAAAAATAAATAAATAAAATGTGCATAACTACTAAATTGTTCAATAATGATACAATTTGAAATGAAGCTATTTTACAACAAAAGTGACATGGTCAACAAGTAAATAGATAGTAAATGGCTCAACTGGCGGTGGCTATCGTTGCAAATGGAGCAGAAATCAGAAACATCAATCATCAAGACCCAATGAATTGTATTTGCAATTTTACAAAAGCTCAAAAAGATCATGTTTGACGGTGTAAGAATTATAACCCATTGGCAACGTATATAAACAATGCTTTCAGAATACACATTCTACACAAAACAACAACCCCCACCCACAACAAACAGTTCTTCTCATAAATAACAAGTATGAAATCCGTGTTAATTACGTATAAATGGATGCACAACTCATTTCATCGTTCGGGTTCTTAAATAAATATTTGCACTTCAGTACCATGCAATAAATAGCTCACTTACCAGTACCAAGAATAGTTTGTCAAGCCACGACACACGCAATTCACTGTCTAAACAATTTTAAAAAGTACAATAAAAATCATCAATTAAATAAAATAATGTAAATTGAATTATTAAACATTCACTTAAAAGCCAGATGATATGCATTTCCCTTTGTTACATTTACATTTACCAACCACGCGCCTTATTAGTTTAACCCTGCATTGACATCGTCATACACCAACAGACAGACATTGAATCTGGTGTACCAAAGGTCATAAAAGAAAAGACTAAGAAATATAAATCAAACCATTTACCTGGCCAGCACTCTGGTTTTAAGGCTGTCTTGAGTAACTTGAAGCAACGTTTTGACAAGGCCTCGCCAGAGGAATTTCCTGTGCTAGAAGGCTCATTGACCTAAACACAAAAAATAAGAAACAAAGGATAACCTAACAAGCCAACCAGGAAAAACAACACGGGCTATCTCTCTGATATGAAATACTCTGTAAACAACATTATTTAAACTTTTTACAAAAATCGCAAAAGCGCAAATGCTGTTGATCCACTCACCTGACACGCAATTCTAAAGAGAAAGTTGCACACAGCATCTGCGTGATGCTTTTCCATTGGTGAAAGCACAGGATCAGGTCCAACAGAATCAGAACTAGGATGACGACCACCCTAAAATGGACGAGAAAACCAATGAATAATCCGACACTACGATCTAGATCTACAACAACATCTATAACAAATATTACCCAAGGCTTTCAACTGGCATTACAATCAGACTTCGTTTACACAGAATAGATCTCGTCTTCTGTAAATGGGCCAAGAAATGGGATCGATCTCATATGCCTACATGGATAGGAAACAAAGCTACCAAATTGTTCAATAAGAGGTACTTTCAAGATCTTGTTTCGAATTTTTGGTTCCACTCCGATCTGCTATCGATCCCTTGTAAACACAATATAGGTTTGGATTGATCCTGTGCAAAAACGCCTGCATAATTTTTGGATCCATCGCTACCTCGATCGATCCCAACCCTCTTCCAGTAGCAATGCTGCAGTTAACATTACCTGTCCAATGGGTCTGGGCTTTTTTGCCGCTGGTTCATACGAGTCATCATGAAGTTTTCTTGCAGATAATAACTAAAATACAAGAAAAAACGCATGCTTGATAACGAATGACAATCCAACAATGAATTGTTTATCAGAGATGGGAGCTAAAATGAATGTGCTTAATCCAGATTAATTCACGAGTAAACAGCACATTTCACTTTACTATGGTAATTGACTATGCATACACAGGGTTGAAATTAGTTAACAATACAACGCGTTATTCTCAATAATATCAAATTGTATTTTTTACCCACGATGCACTGAGCATATACTGTTGCTGGCATATTTTTCGTTAGTAAAGGGTACGTTTAATTAAGTCTGTACTTTTCCATTTAATACTAATCATTAAATCACATTAACGCTGCTGATAATTAACGTATCACAGAAAGAAGATGGAAAATACGACACTTCCAAAATTCAGCTTGATTATTGCAAAAATACCAAACTACAGGTTAGCGAGTAAAATAAACTACTAAGGACTAGCAAACAATATGTAGCCTGTAAACACAAATTTCCTAAACAAAGCCATCTTGCCGTATTCCAGGTGTCCCTTAATCTGTTGAATAAACGTACATTCAAGTACGTTTTCATGGCTTACCTCTTGACTTTCCTTACTTTCTGATTCTTCTCGGGCACGTCTCAATTCCCATTCAATCACCGTTTCTGCCAAATCAACTGCCAATCGTCGATGTTCAATTGTTGCCTGAGTAAAAATGACAATAAATCAACAGAAAATTAATTGTTCTTGCACTACCAATGCATTGTTCTCTATTGCCTGTGACTGTTCCCTTTCCTTACACTCACCATGGCACATTTTTAACCAAATGCTAACTATTGTCACCGACAGACAGCAAGTGAGACATGAAAGTTGTCATAAGCATGATAGAAAGATGCAGGTTTATCTATATACAGTTTACTTACATTAGCTGTGAAACCCAATCTTTGCATGGCATTAATCATATGTTGAACAAGCTCCATTCGAACTGGAAAGTAGACCTCACGATGGCGGACCACAAGTTGCCTTTGAGAAGAAAATCACAGAAGAAAAATGATATCAGTTGACTAGACTAGGATAAATACTACTTGATATTGAAAATTAAATCAACACAACTGATTTTAACAAGACCAAAAATCTTACCTGAATCGAATAATGGTCAATATACTGAAAAACGTAGGAACAGAGATATTAAAGTATTATGTTGCATTATGGAAAACATATCCTAGAATGCCTCAGACAGTGTAGGATGTAAGATACCAGCAACATGATACAATAGCAAAAATAAAACAAAACTAAAGGATAACATTACAAACAAAGACACGACTAGTGGGACAATTTTGAAAGGAGTGATGAAATAAGTCGTTAAGAACTGACCAGCCCATATCTGCATTCTAAGAATAAAATACTCATCCGAGAAAGGACTATGTACAAGGTGATACGGAGGGTCCAGTTGAGAGGAAGCGTCGTAAAATTCAGACTTAAATCACGGTAGCAGGCAAGTAGGAACGTAGGTATCAAAGGGAGAGATGCAGAAGTAGGAAATGAGAAGGAAGCATAAAGCACTTACAACATATGCACCAACTGTCCTAAAGTGTGTCCCTCTTCCACAATAATCTTTTTGGTCCAATGTGCCAACATAGCCTGAAATACCATAATTAAACCACACTTAACAATTGGCTAAATGGATATAGATTGTTTACAAGTTATGAATAAATGAGACCGACTGACTGCATAGCATCCCCTACTCGTTCACGTGATAAACATAATCACCAGTCTTCTTTTTCTTGTCATCTTACATAAGTCGGTGACAACAACAGGTTTCTCAAGAGAACAGGATCTTTCATTACACTTGAGGATCCTAGCCAAAAAATCTGATGTCGTTCCCAATTATGGCCTTTCATGCTTGGTTCGGACGGCCACGTGTTTGGGCAGCATCGCAGGTCCATAAAAAACCTCTTCTTTGCAGCGTCATTGTGTCTGCAAACACGTATCTGCGTGGGCATGTAAGAGGAGGCCAATGGCCAACAATAACGACTAAATAACATCCTGTATTTCACAATGTATACCTGATAGGTCTAAAATTGTAAACATTCAAACTATAACGCAAAAACGACTCTAAGATCAAGCATAACGACTGCTTAAACAGTTTTGTGATATAATAGATTGCACAATTAACTTGATTAGGAAGGTACTCTCTTTAGTTACAACTAGCGACTGAACGCAACAAATAAGCAGAAACGTAATTGCAACATACATTGCCATCTTCCATTCGGTGTGGTAACACAGGAGTCAATACATCCAATGCCTGTCGCACCACGTTCTTAGCCTCTTGAGCATGCGCTTTCAGCAATCCAATGAACACCTGGCAATCGTTTACATATATATAATAACTACTACGCAGAACAAAAAAATTAAGACAATCATCATGGTTGAATCATCTGTTAAATATGGCTCTCCTTTAACTACCTAAAAACACATACCTTGACTTACTAGCGCTCTACATTTCATTCGATTTCTTTTTGAATTAAGAAATTCCCTCTATCGAATGTAAAAATAATCAACCATCTTGGTTTTTGTGTAGGAGAGACCGACTAAGAATATCATATATTGAACTAAAAAACAAATTAATAAATCGACTAGTTCATTGACTGGTTTGCTACCAAAGGCCAAACTGCTACTTTTGAACATGTTAACTTTTTATTTGATAATGACAAATTTAAGGCGAATAATTGCCCTGTGTCACTAACAGAAACATAAATAAAGCAGTTGATCAAAAAAGAATATATATTTATCATAGAGCTTAAAGGTAAAATGGGAGTGGACAATGTAAGTATAGAAACGAGGCTGCGATTGTCTGTGCAAGTGCACGATAAAAATCAATCCAATCGGTTCAATGGCTAGATAATCTAATTAGGATCAATTTTGGTCTTACTTGAAGCACTGACTTCTTGTGAATGGCAAATTTAGCAATAATGTGGGCTTGGAGATGGTGCCCATGATATTTGGTTGCTGGATCCTACAAAAAAAAGCGCAACGACCATAGTTTAACACAACCTGGTAATTTGAATAGTATCTTGGATCATGACATGATTAATGATTAAACTAAAAATGAATGAATGGGACAACAATAACAATAACTCCCTTTTAAACTACAACTAACTAAGTCTATACAATAAAATCTATATCCTTTTAAATATAGGGAGCTGGGCAACAGAGTAGCGGATGTCTGTGACTGATAACGAAAAGTGTGTACTGCAAAAATCTTTGCTTGATATGTTGTGTAATACTAGCAAGATAAGGAAAGTGCCAACTTAATCATCACTAACAAAAATTTTTATTATAAGCTGACAAAATTGCGCAAATACACAACGAGGCACTTTTACACAACAACCTGTGGAGACTCTACAACGAATGCAACCCTTATTTGTGTCAACAGTGTTAATGCTTTTGATTTTTGAGTTTCCGATATACAACTTTATTGAAACTACTATACCGCTACTATATAAGGCACAAGACAGAAAAATATTTGAGTAGTCGCAGAATGAAACATTCATTGTCACAACGGTGAGATCTGCTTTTCATAAACATTTGTAAACATGTCAG
Source organism: Chironex yamaguchii (assembly GCA_024741275.1). Taxonomy (NCBI): domain Eukaryota; kingdom Metazoa; phylum Cnidaria; class Cubozoa; order Chirodropida; family Chirodropidae; genus Chironex; species Chironex yamaguchii. Next base: position 778 of record JANTCA010003543.1, on the reverse strand, counting down.
CTTCAAAAAAGTAGGTGACATACCACACACTGTTTCGGAAGAAGACACGGCCATGCAAATATATACAGTCGTCGAAGTTTGTTTCCTTGTTTCCTAGGGAGTGAAAAATAACAAAGAGAGAAAAGTAGACGGGGCGCATTAATCGCTTACTCAACTAGTTTATTTTAAAAGAAATCAAGCTAATGCAGTGGAGGATGACGACTCTTTTATACATCACAGCATAGAGAAGACATCACTTTATGACTTCACAAAGTTATGCCTACACGCTTGATCACAGATTGACTGATAAAGCCCCCCCCACTTCTTCCAGGAAAAAGATAACAAAAAACAAAAACAACAGGAACAAACAGTATATCGGTAAGAACATAAAAGGCCTCTGTTGCTTACTTGTTTGCCGCGTAGTGAATATGAGGCGCTGCATGCTCGACTAGTAGAGCCGAGAGCTGCAACAATAAAATCCGCACTGAATCCTTCAGAAGAAACAAACCATTCGCTTAATTATAATGGAGTGAGAATCAAATAAAATGCAGGGAACTAAAATCATTAAATGTCAGAAGCAAACTCAATAATCCATACCATTTCATAAAACATGAACCAATTTGTATTAACTGGAAAAGGAAGGCAAAAGTAAACATTGCTTTGAAAATTTGCGACATTGCACAAAAAGCATACTTAAAAGCTTTTTTCGTCCGTCACTCCTAAGAGTATGAAACGTCAGAAAGAAAAGTATATGTATATGGCAACCTATTTATACAAAACATGTAGCAAAACTAGCCAA
>JANTCA010003542.1:0-10708 GCA_024741275.1 Chironex yamaguchii | reverse complement strand
ATACCTCAACAGACACAGTGCTTTTTATATATTTGTCAAGAGTGGGCATTACCACAATAGCTGCACTAAGTGGGAGCATATATATATATGCAAGAAAAATTATGCTCTTTCCAGTCCATACAGATTATTCCGTCTACTCAACACTGGCTTACACTGGCTAGCAGCAGTAATTGCTAGAGCTTAGCTTTTGATCGTTCAAAAACCCTGTCCTATCTACCTCAATCAAGAGCGTATAGTTGACTATAAACTGAGTGCCTTTGTTAGCAAACGTCATGTAAATAGAAATACACATGGTGTAAAGTATAAACACATAAAACGCGTAATTGTGCTTACCTCTGTTTGATAACGCTGATGAAATTGGAGATGCAAACCCACTGCTAAATCCAAGTTGATTAAACGTGTCTAATGGTATTGCAGGACGAAATGGTCCTTCTAAAAATGCCGAGGTCAAATCACAAGGTAGCTGACCATACACTTTGTAAAGAGGGACAACAGCTTGGTTACCTTTTTGTGACCCTGAGGCTATGGAGTTCACATTAGAGGTAGTAGTATGATCTACTTTCACTGATGCTGAATACACTTTTAAAAGTGGAGGCAATCTTCGATTTCCTACTTGCCTTTGAGGATTGGACATGGTGCTGAAAGACACAACAGAAAAATCAAATAATTTAAGCAAATTGGTAGTGGGTGGAAAAGGAACCTTAAACCAAACATTGCTCATCTCTTTAAATATGTCCGCCATTGGATGATAACACAATGAAAAGGGCGGCGCTTGGTGGTATAATCTGTATGAGCCTAATACTATTTTTTCCAAATGTTGCCCTAAAAAAACAAATTATGAGCACTTGTGGAACATAATTACTCATCCGTTCTGTTCTGCTTTGACGCAGTAGTAAAGGCACATTATGTAACCACATGGTAATTCAAATATCAATCCTAGCATCAGTTTCTGTTTACCTTGTCCGGGCAAAAGATTTTCATTTGCCTTCTAATCTATTATGAATCATAATCTGTGGTACTGTTGACAACCCAACAACAGTGCCATAGATAATATTTCAAAGGAATGAGAAGGCAATTAACAATCTTTTGTCGGCACAATTGATAGCAACTGAATACCAATGGCAGTCGTGCAGTCTTGCTCATCCTATGAATTTCTCAACTCTTATACCATGTTACTAAGCCTTTGTCTTAGTGGTGCCACTATATGTCAGTGCATGTGATTACCCTAACCTAGTACAGAGCAGCTTTTCTTCCACGGTATGAGATTTCAATTTCTCATACACAGGCAAAGTATGTTACTGAAAAAAATGGTAGACATTTTAAACACATTTTTCATAATTTACGAATTGGATTATAAGGAATATTCTTTTATATTTCGTGAATTTTAGCTGTGAGTAGACCCTGATACAACACCAGGTCCATCCCTCCCCTAGCTACTCTATTTGGTCTGAAGAATCAATTTGACTGCACCCTTCTATAAAGAAGGCATTTCAGCAAAGATATGCAAAAAATAATGACATATTGAATACTCGATCTTTCGATGTATGCTTGTTGGTTTGTAGGCTTTTCTTCTGCACCAAAGTCATGTTGACGTGCTGCATAAAGAGGGGGGGAGGGGGGTCTAGGCACCACTATTTGAGAACGAGCATAATGCTTCTCTAGCAGTTGGCTACATTTTACACAAGAGTGTGAGCGCCTGAGAAATGTGTTCTTCATGCTTAATTCTCACCCCGTATGACTGACATAACCATCAAATGATTCATCCCGTCAAAATATTCAAACCAAACAACCATAAGAAAATTTGGTTAAGCAGCAACTAGGTAGGCTGAAGTGTGAAGCAACACACCAACATTGAACCAAATTCAACCTTCTCTCCGTTTCTAGATTGGTTGCTGATTTCAATCTAAATTGCAGAAATTTAAAAGGATGTCCTTAAAAAGTCAATATTAGCTAGACTTTATGTAGTATATCATCAAGTTAGCAGCCCCAGCCCCATAGAACCCCTTCACTATCTATTGCTTTTGCTTTGGCCTTAGAGGAACAAACTCTTTAGCAACCCCTTGGGGAGAGAGGGGGCAGTCACGAAGTGCTAACATTGGTGTTTCAAGAGAGTCAATCACTCTGGTAACTAAGAAATTGAGATTAGGTGTATAGGAAACATAGTAAAAAAATTGTTTGTCAGCTTGTACAAGAAGATTGCGCGTAAAAGTGACCATTTTCGACTTCTTAAAATTGTATCGTTCTACATGTCATTTGCCTCTTACCTGGTGATAATGTACAACAGTTCGGTTGACGGCATTACGGCATTATATTTTAAACGAAAACCTTTATTTATATCAAAAACCGCTAAATAAGTAAGCATAACAAAAATTGAACTTGTGAGTTATTTAACTTGCTGTTGTCCTTTTAATCAAAAAACTAACTTTTATCAAATCAAACTATGAGAAAATGTTAAAACGTCGAAAGGTTACTCATGTCACTATTCATACTGACAGGATGAAATTTTGACGGAGAAATATTGAAAAACTTTGATAAAATACACTGAATTGATTGTTGTCGAAGCAAAAAATAATGGAACGAGCAATGTGTAATACCATGTCAGTTCTAACGAGGCAAGGAGATAATTCTTAAGTTGACAAACTTGGGACATGCTATTTTTGACCACATTTTCATTGTAATCTTTGTTCAAGCAATGAAACCATATCAATAATTGAATCCTTAATAGAAACCTTTCTGTTCTTGGTGTCATTAGTCAGTTTACACATAATGTCATTGGCGCCGGCCTAGAATAAGCGCCGCACCTCATACCTGTTGACAAAAAGTAATGCAGATAGTGGAACTGGAGAAAGTAGTGTTCTGAAATATAACATTACAGAGTGCAATATGTAAAATATACCATTCTAAAAAATCATAGACAAGCAACTTAAAACGTATTGTTTTGTTTCTATTAGCCTTATTGCTTCATAATATCTATATCTGCATACACTTTACAGCTAGTTTCTCCGTGGTTTAGTTCGTAATAGTTATACCTCACCGTCTTCCTGTACAAAATCCAATACTTTAGCATGCTCCTTACTTGTTGTTCCTACTAGGTAATGGAAATCCATCTCTCTTTTCCTCGCAAATTTAACAAACCTTGAACACGCACCATAATTAATAGCGGGAAAATTTAATAAGCGTGAGGATGCCTAATCGAATAATGGCACTACTTGAATTAGTTTTTGCTTGAACTTTCGGACGAGGAGTAATCACTGGCAAAACAATTAATAACTGTGCACTGGATTTTTTACACTGTGCAAGAAGATATAAAGTATCAGAAATCATTTGTGAATCAATTAGCATCACAGCATGTTACACAGTAAAGTAACCCTCTAAACAAAACGGAGACAACAGATACAATGGGGGAAACAGAGAAGATGATTCTTAACAGGAACGACATGGAAATTCCTTGTTTAATTATTTCTACTTAACCAATGAGAAAATCAGAGGGGAAAACAGCATACGCAGCTTCTAAATAAGACATAACGCATGCATCACTCGTCCTCATCAATTCCACTACTTTTAGCGTTCGACCGAAGCAAGATTTTTTCGAAGTCAAAGGTAGAGAGTTTATGATGATCAGTTATCGGGAAGCGCTTAATATTTTTCCATCACAGTTTTCAATGTGAATGCACAATACATTTAGTAAGTGGGGCTAACCTATCAAACTCTCATTGCGGCTAACCTATCAAACTCTTTGCTTTTACTATCTCGTTTGAAAGAAATAATCTATTTTAAACTAACAGAAACACTTACTAATTGTAAATACTTAAATTGTATTTACTTGACTTAACAATAATGAATCCCACTGATAACAATGCATGCAGTTAGCATATTGCAAAGTTCAATTACTCGGTAGCTCTTCAAGTGTTCCTTGAAGTAAAGAGAAAAGGAGCACAAGAGAGCTGTTCAGAATGGCAGACACTAAACAGCAAGATCAACACCAACACAACAACAAGATCGGTAGCTCTTGTTAAAGATTACAGTAAATCTCACTGTGCTTACGCTTTGACTGCAAATTTGAATGCCTGTTTGCAACCCACGCTAGGCACTGACTACATAATAACGAATCACCATATAGTACTGGCTTAAGTGCTGGCTGGTATAACCTCTCTCTCTCTCTCTCTTTCTCTGGGTGTCCTATCCGATAAGGATTCGGATCTTACGGTTGACAATCATGGTTCTCCACTAAGCCCTATCCTTAGTAGAAAGCACCAACTCGACTTTACCTAAATTAAGACACTTCGTTAGGCTACTGATGCAAGTTAGCCTTAGTCTTTCTCTACTTTGCTACAAGAGTTAACTGGTTTGACAAATGTTCTGTCCATATTCTTAACCATCTCCCCTAAAACTGTCTCTCCGCAGCCTTCAAATTGTTTTCCATTTTTGGCGAAATAGTCCAGCATTCACTTCCATAGACAAGAACAAAATGCACTTGAACTGCTTGTTCTTTAGCTCCACACTTATTTACCTATTTTAATATATTTTCTACTTTTTCAAAGGAGTCCTTTGCCATGCCAATTCTTCTCTTTATCTCTCTATCACATTTGTCATATGTACAATCTATATCGATGGGTTTTATACATCAAAGGTAAAACGTCGACAAGTTAGCTTCGGTCTAACGCTAACTACTTTAAACTTTTTCCTCACTTTTAAGTTACATACCAATCGTCAGAATATATTATTTCGAGATAACATATAGCATAAATATTGAAAACTAAATCTGACTGTCTATGTGCTTCATTTGTCTGAGAATTTCCATTTTTCAGGAATCTTAAATGGTACTTTGACTACTGTCTAGCAAATCAGGTAACTCGTCTTGTAATAAGTCCATATAGAGGGTGCCCTTTTGTTAAGAACAGAAAGAGTTATGATTATGACCACCTTGGTCTCACGACTGCAAATCTGACGCCTTTCCTACTGAGCTAAACAGCTTGTATGAACTAGCAGTCTTATATTAAGCCCATCTATTTACGCTTTGAGGTAAATTAGTTGCTGGGTTGCAAGAGCTGCCACAACATATTCTGTCTCAGTTTTTGATAAGGCGACTAGTTCCTGTTTTTTAGTAACCAAAATGACTTAAATAGGCACCTACTTTTTGATTTGCACTCGTTGACATATCCTACCCAAATGGCATCGTATTTTCCATCAAAAACAGTTCAAACGTCAAGATACTGAAGAGTCATAAGGCCTACTTTCCAGTGGTCTCATTAGGTTTTGCATTAAACTGGTGAGCATTATGACCAAAAACAAGTTATGTAAAGTATTCAATCAGTGCTTGATGATCAAGATTTATATCTGTCCCCACTGTGTTTCCAATGGCTTGCAGCCTTTGTATGCCAAACCTCTCTAAATCCCTGTTTGTATCCATCTGTGACATCCATAACAGCTTGTATTCTCGGTTTCTTTTAAGAGTGTCACCACGAATGCCATGGGCCTCCTCCAAATCATACACCAAAAAAAAGTCTTTAAGCTTCTATTTCTCTTCTTCTAGAATATCGCTACCATTAGATGCTATTAATAAATTAGCCCCAAAACCTCCAAGCAAGACTATGCTTGTGCCACAGTCTCAAATACTTGAAGCATTTATGGTCACCTTAAATGAAGCCAGCTTAACAAAGAAACTCATTCAACCTGTCATACAAACCTCTGCTAGCCTGTTAATCCCATACAGATCCTTTTCCAGTTTACAAACAAGATCATCACATTTATGCTTCTCAAACCTTTTACGTTGCTCTTTATACACCTCACCAACAATGCCACCATTGAAAAACGCTGTTTGGACATCAATTTGGTGTAACTCTGAATTTGGTTGTTGGCTAACAACATTCTAAGAGATGTGTACCTCTTTACAAGTGAAAATGTATCATAACTGTCCACACCAAACTCTTTGAGTGAATCCTCTGGCTACATATCTTGTCTTACATTATGCCATAGAAATATCTGCACTTCTGTTGGTCTTACATACCCATTTAATTTTAATTTTACTACAAACTTAATTTTTGATACAGGAATTATACTTTTCTATATTACTTTTTTGCTGACTTGTGTTGTCCTGTTGATCTGTTCTGCTACATCACTGTGTTCTAGAGTCTATGGTGTTGTCAACTGATTCTGTTTACATCTCCCTTTTAAGATGGTCTTTGGGCTCTCATTTACATACTTCTTCCCTTTATCACTACAGAGTCTCTTCAGTGGTTCACCTGTTGCTCCCCCTGTACTGCCAAATTTCACCTTTCTGTTTCATGAAAAACACTGTCATATATCAAGACATGCCATCCATGGATGTTGAGATATACATCGAGCCTACTTATACCTCAACTGAAACTCACCTGACATTGGACCACACTGATCACTGTGAACAAACATGAGGGCATCTTTAGCCCTTGCTGCTTCCTTTGCAAATGAGACATAAGTCTGTTTTCCACACTGACAACTCTAACACACCCCTAAGCGAATTCCTGCAATGATTTCATCTACCTCAAATTCTTAATCATTTTTGCTATCAGCAGGTTTAAGTTTAAAATGCCAATTTTCATGTGCAGGAGATTAATCTCAGTAATATGCATCACATTTCTGCCCTGCCTAATAGGTTATTCATCAAACCCATAGAGTGTACCACATCTTTGTTAATCTTTTTAGTACCAACAAATCTCAATTTCTATTAATCTAAGCCCTTTTTGCTGTAACATTTTGAACAGACAAATTTTGTGTCAATTTTGAGGAAAATAAGACTAAGGAACTCACTTTCTTCTTTATATTGTCTACTAATTCCACCACCCAACTCCTTCAGGCACATTCCTCGGTAATTGCTCCTGACTGAGTTATTCAACATTTACTGAAAATTGACAAGATAGTTCACTGTGTTTGCTATATACCGCTAGCTCCAAAGCCAACAAACAACTTTGACCTATTTCCAGTACTAGAACTTTTAAACATACAGAACACCCTTGGTCATACATCTTTACGCTTCCAATTCTTACACAGACAGGAGCACTGGATGCTGTGCTGTCTGAGAATCCTTCGTAGCTGTTCATTTGTGTTCTTCACATCGGGAAGGCATATTTACTTCAGAGGTTCTGCTTATGGTTCAGCAGCATGGTTGGACTTTGGATGTTTTATATAATGCTACCTGGAAATCTTTTGCTTTGTATCCGTTTAACAAGAGAATCTTCTGTACGTGTCTTTTTTCTTTTTTAAGTTCATCTAAATTGGATATGACACTTTTTGCTCATCCAGAAAGGTTTGTAATGACACTGTTTCAGACTGACACTGGATGATGTGATTCATTGTTTAGATACTGATCAGTGTGAGTTGGCTTTCTGCAGATGGTGACAGAAATGCTGCAATCTGGTTGCCTGTTGACTATGACATCAAGAAAGGGTATTTGCTTTTCCTCCTCTGTCTCCATAGTGAATTTGATATTTGGAAGTAGGTTGTTGATGTGTTCAAAGAACCCATGTAGATTATCTTTCTTGATGATTGCAAAGACATCATTTACATATCTTTCACACGCAGATGGTCCTTGATCAGCAGTTGACAGTGCCGTGGTTTCAAAGGCCTACATGAATATTTCAGCAGTCACAGAGGATGTAGCAGCACCCATTGGTACACCATTTGTTTGAGTGTATATGTCATTGTTGAACAGGAAACGTGTGTTGGTAAGGAGTACTTTCAAAAGGTCCACGATATCTGAGGGCTTCAGTGCACCTCTTGATGGTAAAGAATCATCGTGACTAAGTAGGTCTTCAACAATGTTTACAGCATCTTTGATAGGTATGCTTGTGTAGAGCGACGTGACATCAAAGGAGACCATGATCTCATCAGTTTGGACATGTAGTTGTTTGACAAAGTCAACTGTGTTACTGCAATGATGTGACTTCATCTTTGTATATGGACTCAGGAGATCAGCTAAATGATGTGAGAGTGAATGGAGTGTCCAAAGTAAGCTTAGATGGGGCAAATTGTTACATCTGGTTTGTGTAGTCCATAAACTGAGGCAGATGTGAATCTTTGGGCTAAATTCGGTGGTAGTGGTAGTTATCAAGGATGTTCTCCTTCTGCAAGACAAGGAGTATTCTGCTCACTCTAGTCTCCACTGCATTCATTGGGTTATGATTAACTCTGGTGTAGGGTCCACTGCTAAGGTGATCATGGCACTTTTGAATAAATTCAGTTCCAATTCTATTTACTTTGAATTCTTGGGCTTTTTATTTGTCTTGCCACTTGTCTTAGATATCTAGCTTTATGTCCTGGCTTTCTGCACTTAAAATACTTTCCTCTGCTTTTTTAAGTTAAATGCTTTCTTTCTATCCTGCACTTTCCCATTCCCAACATTCCATTTTTCATTGAAAACCTTGAAAACCTTTCTGTATCTCTTTCTGAAATCTTCTGTTTATCCGGTAAGTTTTTTTAAGTCTCCAAAGTAAGTTCTTAGTGTAATAAGACCAAATAACTTTGTAATAGATCAGCTGATTTGTATTCAGACTGTGATTTAGACAGCTGTAATTAGCCTTGGCTATTTAATTGGCCTGGGAAATTAAACCCATTTGCCCACTTGCCTTATTTTACACGATAACCTACTGATCTTATCTACTTATTACGTACGCAATTCTATAAATTGTAACTAGATTTCTTAAGTTACATTTCATAAATGTCAGAGATTAAGATTACTTGCATCACCTAGGAACTTGTTGTTTACAGTTAATGGCATACCTATTGTCTTTGGTTATGGCAATGTTCATCCACATTGCAAGCCAGTTTCTGTAGTGGATGGTACACCCAGTAAGTTAGAACATCCACTCACAGCTTTCATTGTAAGACTTCCTTTGGATTGTAGTAATCCTCTTAAAAAGATTAATAGTCAGTGATTCATCCAATCACTTGGATCCTTAGTTCTTATGTGTTGCCTGTTGTGTTTGGCTAAAAGGGAAAGGCTGTTTAACAATGGGTTGAATGACACAAGTACGTTTACCATTAACTCCATGCACTGCCTTTTATCTGTATGTTTTGATGTCTACTAAAGTGGCGAGATTTTCCCAGTCTTCTTTCCATCTTGCTGTCATACTGTAAGATGCACTTAAACTAGAAATTGCCAAATGCAAATTCGGCCTTGGTTACCAGATGTTCGAAATTTTACCCTTGTAACTCAGGCCAACTTAAAAACTTTAATATCTATTTTTATGAAATTCTTAGCAAGATTCGTCATTTAAATGAGTGTATAGATGATACTTATCAATCTGCTTCATTACTGATGTGATTTGTACTACTTTGTTAGTGTACTAAAGTCTTAGAGATTAGGCGAACTTCACTCTTCTGTTTGCATATTGGTGCTAATTACACTTTTGAATTAGAAATCAAGGGATTAAAGATTTTTTGGCATTGATCAAGGTCAAATGAGTTATTGTATTAACAGGAATAATAGACTTCGTCAAGGATGATCTCAATTGTATGCTCAATGTAAATTTTGATAAAATAGGATTATGTTGTTCCATACAAATATTACACACTTATCATGAACAACAGCCTAAAAACAGCAAAAGATCAACTAGTAGTAAAGTAAATTGAACTATAATATCCTTACACAGATTTAAATGAAAAATATTGCTAATAATTGCATAAAAATTGACATTAAAGTTTTTAAGGTAGCTTCAGTCACAAACAAAAAAATTTGAACACCTGGTAACCAAGGCCAATCTCGCATTTGACCATTTCTGATTTAAGTGGGTATTTAGTTGGATACCATCAACATAGACCCATGTTTTCTAGATCTCAATTGTCAAGTATGTTGTTGTACAGTAGGATTTATTTACCTTTCTTAGAGTTTTGCACTTACACAATTCTATTCTCGTATTTGGAAGTGGGTTGTGGCTCAGCATTGGAAGACATTCTGTATTTGATGTTTTTTTATTTATTATTCTTATATTGTCATTCAGTTGTGTGTTCAGTAGGTAGCAAGGCATTGACCTCCCCAATGCTGAAGCACAATACTCAGTACCTCAATAGTACACTGCTTAAGAAGAAGCACATAAAGTTCTGACATTAGCTCCCAAGGCTGTTCTTCCTAGTATATGCGAAAGGTTTTTTCTACTTTCTACTGGCATTTGTTAAAGGTGTTTTTCATCATAGACTTGAAACAGCTCAAACATACCAGTCAGAGACATGGACAATTGAGTAAGATTGAAGATTAAAACAACACAGATGTGGTCCATTAAACATATGACCAGGATATCATACACAACATAGGTACCTATCAAAAAGCAACATTTTGAAAAATATCATTGAAAGAAGATTCATACAGAAAATAAGAAAAATAATTAGCAAAGGTATCTGAAAAATAAGCAACTGGAACACCTGATTGCAAAATAAAAAGGCAAGAGAAGCAGACGAATAGCAGGAGAGGGTACTTGATAGTCTGACATGATGGTGAGGAAAGTAACATCCAATGGAGCTGCTGCAAGTGTTTTAGAACAGGTCAGGAGTGCAATGCCATGATTATTAACACATTTTGGCATGTGTAGAAGCTTTATAAAGTCAGGACAAGCTCAAGATACGTTTATAATGCAGCCATCTTTATTATCGACTTCCACGTTTCCTGTCGAGTCTCTCTCAGTCAGAACGAGTCTACTACATCTTCCCTTCCATATAAAAATTAATACAAGTTAATTTT
>JANTCA010003541.1:0-10708 GCA_024741275.1 Chironex yamaguchii | reverse complement strand
TTGACTTAACAAAAGCGGTTCTCTCAAATCGCATTCGCATCGCGTGAAGTGTGTATGGAATTCGCACGTGTTCGCAAATCGCAAATCGCATGCGAACTGCGAAATCCGAACGAAATGGAAGTGGGCCATTATGCGTGACAAAAGCGCATTAGAACTCCCGCTGGACTGTACCCTAAAAGGTATTTTTTTTTGCAACTGGCTTTTGTAGTCGTTCTAAACGTGTTTTACTTGATCTTCAAAAAGGCAAATTGTGAAATTGATTAAAATATATAATCAAATGTTGAAACAGGGAAACATTGCTGCTTACACAGACAATCACAGAGTGCAGAAAATTGTATTTGATTTTAAATTTTTTAATTTTTAGAAAAGTTTGAGTAGTTCCTTGGAAAAAGTGGAACTATTCTAAATCCACCCCTGAGGATGACCAAGCTTTAGACAGTGAATATACTACCATTATCTGCCGCCAATTGAGTTGTTTAGTTGAGTTAATTCTCAAAATAGCAAACAAAGACAATTAAATGATGCTCGTTCATGATTGTTGAGCTATTATTCAAGGCAGTATTAAAAAATTTTACTATTTTAGGAGATATTCACAGTTACTCGTCTAAACACAAATTATCACAAATTTACACTATTAGTTAAGCTAAGCTTTTGGTTTACTTTTCTCATAGAAGACATGCCAACCTGCTAAACGGATGTAAAGGTACGGGCTGCTTATCAATTTACTTCAGTGTCACTGTCGTATCAAATAGTAAATGTTTGAATGCTTACGTCTAAAAGAAGCTGCGTGAAAGAATTACGACTGAATACAGCCCTTCACGGGAACCCTGTTTGGACAAAATTCTGTTCCTCATATTTCCAAGACTTTTGTTTTCTGTAAAATTGCAGCATTCTGGCATATCAACATATAAGGCTTGTGTTACGTATTTCAGAACACGCTCAATGGATTACGTTGACTGCTTTGCCTGCCTAAATACTCTACTAATATGAAGCAATAGCAATTAGCTAGAGAGCAAATGACTACCTTTGTATCATATCCATTCTCGTTTAACTGGCCAAGCACTCGGTTTAACTGTTCAGCAATAAAACTGTGAAGTCAGATTACTTAAACGTAATTCAAAAACAACATTTTCTAAGTCTAGATTGGGTGTTGTATTAACGTGAAGTGAGTCAACACTAAAACGTGGCATTTCATTAATTCACAGTTGAATACGAAGGGGCGTTGCTTCCATAATTTCTAGATTCCACGACCTTTTTTAACCATGTTTTAAAAACTGATATTTTTCTATCCATCCGTTTACTTAGGTTAATAGAGTATTGGCATTAGCTGTTGCGTATAGAATACGTCTTCGTATCCATCGCTATACTGATCTTGGGAATGAGCAATTGTCCTGTGCATCAGCAATTGCCAAGTCAAAATTGTTATCATTTTTAATCTTCACTACCGTCGAATGGCGGTAATGACAACCATCATAAGGTCACATAAGGCGTTTAATTTGGACACGACATTTCTAACATTCTGTAAGGTTACTACCCGCCAGGAAACAGAAGGGGAGAATATGAGGACAATTCGAAGCCTCAACAGGAGAGAATTTGCTGGCACGAGAATAAGTATAATAACAGCTGTTCTGAGGATCTGATCAACTGAGCAAGGGACATTTCAAGACGTTTTCATACCGGCATGGCAGGTGGGAGTTAAAGAACACTAAGTGAGCTTTTCTGACAGTATTTCAATTCAATAACAGCAACTGCATGAATAATTAAATAAGGCATATTTTGATCTCAGCAACTTAAGACATATATTTGAGCACAACATATAAATGTATGCATTACTGTTGATATCCACGTTACGGAAAATGTTATCTTTGACATCGGACAGGTCTGCAAACTTTACTGAGACTAGCACTTAGAGGTCAACGAAAGAACCTTGTGCGCAATAAAACATACACCAACATGATATACTGTACGTTCAATATAAATTTCACTACAATTGATTATATTTGCTGTTTCCAATCATTTCAACCAATAACATTTTTATGGCTGCTTGTTAAAGGCAGTTCCTGCTGATTTAATGAAGATTGGTGTGAACCTCCTGACTGTGTCCTAGGCTTCTGTTTACTTTTTACTCTTACGCACCAGGTAGACAGTGTGCGTTTTTCGTATCCAGATGACGTAGAAGACCCAGTTGTCTTTCCACTGTGGCTGTACACACAGTTCTTCGTAACATTAAGCTGTCTCAAAACGTGAAAGTAGAAAATGAAGAAGCCTTGCAAGGAATTGAATATACAGAACAAATATTGAAATACAATTCTTGCATCAGCAATTGCAAATGCGCCGAAACCCCACGTCAACCCAACAAGTGTACAGCACATGAATGATATGCGAAGATGTGCTTTCCCATCAAGTTTTTTATCCTTTGTCAGTTTCGAACTACTAGTGCTCACCGCCTTCATCACCATCACAAAAATAATGAAATTGATCACTAAAATGAGAAGTATGGGTCCAAAGACTGTACCATATGCAGCGTAGCCAGTAATTATACATCTAAAGTAAAGAACAAGGAGCAGAGTAAAAACACCATGACATTCCAAGTAATATAGAGCAGCAAATCGATGGCTAAATTAAACAGTAATTGATGTCATGCGCCAACAAAGTTAAGGAAGATATCTTTCAGCCTTCTCATGCCTAAAAAACATGTGTCTCTATAAAGCAATCAGCGCCTGAATGTCAAGAAAAATGTAGGAGGAACTGCAATCGGTTATAACGTTTCCTATGACGCTAGGTTACTCGTTACAGATATCCAAAAGAGAGCATTCACACGGCAGTAAATGCAAAATCTACTTTATTGTTATAGTAGTTAACAAATAATGAAGAATATCACCTACGACTGAAAAACATTGGGTATTGTAGCTTTGAATGATGCCACGTTATAGTAGCCACGGAACTTTGTTAAGGATACGACTCTGATATATAAGAATGATACTATAATGGAAGATACATGACTTACACAAAGAAATAGACTAATCACAATTGCGTGTGAAATGTTCAATTATACACCGAGTTCTGTTTACCTAACTTAGTCACCCATCACTCTTCCAACACTGGTGAAAAATATAGGAGCTATTAGTAACAAAACTTCTGCAGAAATTCTTACAGTGTTCTTGATCCATAATCATCCCAGCGTAATGGCAAAGTGACAGCAACTAAAATTGCAGGGCTAACTAAAAATATGAACGAAAGAATAGTAGTAAAGGGTGTGATAACTACCATGTTATGGGATTTGAGCATAATCTAAACAAGGTTTTTCGATACAGACTTAATATACAAATGCTTCGAAATGTTACTCCTCCTATAACTGTGACAGGTAACTCAACCAAAGCTCTAATAAAGAGGTAACCTAGCAATTGACAAAGTGCTTTAGTAAATCCTATGACTAGAAATAGTCGATACTTATGTTCCCCGCACCGTTTGTAATAACGAGACCCTTCATAGGGTATGTTTGTCCGCCACTGCGTTATGTGTCATGAATGGAGGCTTTTTTACCTGCAGATATTTACACTTTAGGACAAGCTGCTATTTTGTGGGTTTTTTTACGGTAGTTTCAATTACACCTTATTTCATCAGCCTTTTCTACTAGAGAACGGGTTTGGCCACTTTTTAATCCATGCGCTCTTTAAATTCGATTCTTTTGTCTTAAATGAACTTTGATTGGTAAATAAAACAATTGTTTTGTAATTTTGGTAAAAACTGATCTCCTAAACTCGTTGTTTGATAGAAAACTGTTTTAAATTTCCCGAGCTTTTTAAGTGTCGGCACTTTTGCTCTTCTGTAAAAGCCCTGCTTCAGTGCAGCGCACAAACTGCTTGGTGCTTTAAGTAAACAAGAGGTGCTTTACTAGACGATTGTTGAGATTTGAAATTAATATTTTGTGAATACTTCAATATCGCTATGAAGTATCTATTAGACAAGTCAAGTCAAAAGCCTCTCTTATTACCTCCGCTCGGGAAGATATGTTAGCATCGGCGTTTGTTTGTACGTTCGTTTGTTGGTTGTTTAGTTTTCAAAATGTCTCAAAGTCTTATTAACGCATCGCTCCGAAATTTTTACGTTATGTTGATAGCCTGAAATGTTAAAAAAATTGCCTTTTGAGGATTATATTCTTGTTTCTGGATTACCTTTTTTGCAATGATACCTTCATAGAACTATGGCTAGTCAGGATGTCTTCGTCGGGATGAGCAGGTTACAACAGAGTTGATTAGAACATCCCATGTCTGGTAACGATATCTTTATGAAACCACAACTAGCGAGGAAATAACCGTGAGAAAGCCCCTATTAACATGACGCCCATTACTCCTGGTCGAGATTTTGCTCTCCATGTGCTTTTAGCTGTAGGTGTCGTTACATAAAATCTAAGTTGCTCTCTTCTCTTTGTGAGACAAAATTGAAAGGAATTAAAAGTTATCAGTTACAAATCCTGCTTTACCGCCGCAGAACTCTGCACCATAAGCACAGCTAAAAAAGTCTGCTCAATTGTGCAAGCAATACTATCCCAAATGTCAACGTTTTGGAACAAAATAAAGAGATTATTAGTATTAAATGATACCTACACCATGCTAGGAGGGCAGACTTAAATACGAATTTCCTCACATCAGCTCCAAGCACTTTAACAAAACTAAGGTAAAGGCTAACTGCCTCAACAAGCATCCAAAGGAAAGTGACGAGTAGAAAGTACTGGATCAATGCAGCTGAAGCCTTGCAAGCCCAGGTCGGTGTTGTTCTCTCAATGCCAGCCAAAAAGGCAATTAACGTCAGCATGAGAGCTGTGCAAAGATGGATAAGAATCTTTGAAGGACGACTACTCCGCAGTTTCCTGTAAACATAATGCAAGAACGAAATATTATATTAATAAAATGTAGAAAAATTTCAATCTGATTTCGATCACAGAACGCTTTTTGGTTTCTGCACATTGCTTCACAGAAATATCGACATATGCGAGTGTCCACGTTTCAATCAATCAGTATCGAACAGAAACCGAAAGCAAAAAATTCCGTTCCTCTTAACTTTTGAAAATGCAAAACTTCAGACACAAAATGCAAATAGATTACAACTTTTAACATCACATCTATTGACTGCAAAACCTTTGGAATGCATATTCTAAAAGGAAAACCAGTTAAAACATCAAACTTAAAGAAGAGAACAGGGAAGGAAGATCCTGACCGGAATATAGGAGCAGATAACAAGCTTTTTGAGTCAAAAGTGGGTAATGCAGCAAATCTCAGAGCGGATGGAAAATGAAAGCACTGAAAACGTCCGTTTTTACGACCAAGAAATGCCATTAATAACAAAATGCAGACACCAATGGTAGAAGAAAAAAAGTTTAAAGATTGGGTACGTCATAGCATTTAAAGCTACTTAAGGTAATCATAACTCAAGTTAAAGGCACTCCTTAACACTGGATGAGATTTGAAAATATAGTCAAGGTACAAGTAAGAAATGAGAGTATGTCCGACGAGAAGTTTTGGTATTAGTTTGAAACGGTAGGTTCTAATGTCAGAGATAGGTTACCAAATCTTAAACCTGGAGAGATTGATTAAAAAGTCGAGGTTATGTAAGATACGGGCAAGGCAAGGTCATGGAAAATACAGATGTAATTGAAATTTTAAAGTTGTCGTTAGTGAAAGGAACTTTCTATGATAAAGTCGGTCTTTTATATAAATGACTGATGGACGGAATATTCTAGGCGAGGACGTGTCGAATAAATCCACATCGAATGAATTGTTACAAGTGAAATTGGACTTAGCTAGGAAATATGATAATGATTTAGAAGACTGGAATAATTACCAATCTGCCTGTGGGTCTTAGATTGTAGCTAAACAGAAACAGCAAGGACTTGACAGCAAGGCCTCATGAGGAGAATCAATGAAAAGAAAAGGATTAGTTTACACAAAAAAGGTCTACAGCTCAAAATGACAATATGAGGTAACAAGGCATTTATTTGGTTTTCAGCAGAGACCATAGAGCAAAGTAATGCAGAAAACATGACACACCTAAGAAGAGAAAGGACCATTTTGTACGAAATAGATTGGTCGTAATTGGAAATCAAGAGGCTGTTTTTGCTGCAAAGCAAAACACAAGAAGAGTTTGTCAGCCAAAGAATTAAGTAGGGTAATCACAGGTTACATGCTAAAGGAATGTCATCGCCCATTACCAGCAATTACACCATCTTCGGTACGAAGTAAAATACTTTGGGCAATTCTAGACTCAGGATCTTCAAGGAACTTTATTTCAAGTGTTACCGTGTGCCAGTGTGAGCATACAGTGTCTGAGGTATGACACTAAACAATTGGTTACAGTCACAGTGACACTTCAAAAGACCTCCTATAAAAAGAATTAGAGAGAATTACCCACAGCTATAGGGCATAAAGTTCTATAGTTCCTGAGATAAAACCTACCCTGTAAAAGTATAATAATAATGTAAAGGTAAAATACTGAGTTCTTACTTGGATATTGATATCGTACAAATAGTTAGAAAAAGTCCAACCAAAGAGAGGCCAATCCCGATGTATGTTATGATTCCCAAAATTTTGGCGTGCTGCGAAGTAACGTCTGTTTGTTTTCCAGCATATGGGTCAATAAGGACGGCGAAATTTGTAAGATGGTTACATCGACAAATCGTTGATGAGCCTTCCACACCAACGGCCTCACATCCTTGTGAAGACCAGGCACCAAGACCACCTTGAAATTTTGAGTAGAAAATGAAAAGTTTTTTCGGGATTTATTTTAATAAAGATACAATGAAGAGACAAAATCAGTGGCTGATCCAAACAGATAACGATCCTTAATTTTTCCTTAAAGCAGACAAACTAGGTTGCTGTCCTATGTACAGTTATTTGACGAGATGTGACGTTTGATCGGCTACACGATGGACATCTGTTGCCATAATTTTTAACAATTCTCGAAGTTATAATTCTGTTAACTTTGCTTTGACTGATGATTCTAGATTTGACAGCATATCTGTTTCTGGCACTCTGCGTAAGCACATTATCCTGAATCAAGATTTAGAACGTGGCATCTGACTTTTCCACGTATTTCTCTGCTATTAAGGAATCCTGCTGATGTCATATTCACAATTCTAGAAACTATTACTCACCTCTGGTATTAAAGTCCCAATACACGCATATTCCTGGCATGAAAGATTTGTTTCGAAGCCTAAAAGTGATTTTGAAAGGTGTTGAAAAATTCACATTTTCCACGCCAAAGATTTTTGCAGAAAATACCATACTGTTTACAACTGCATTAGCTGCCTCCATACTGACACCAAAACTATTTTGTGAGGTTGAAACACTTTGGAAAAGCTTAGCATCTCTGTACACCACGAAATTGAGCCTCTGTACAACGGAGCCTGTCAAACAACAGCCATAAAACAATTTCATCAAATATGTCTTACGTAAAGGGGCAACGAAGGGATCTGCAGTGGTCTAACATCACAGTCAACCACCTTGTAAAACGTAAACATTGATAAATGCCCATGAGACTCCAAACTGGTCACGTTGGTCTCTATGAGTCCAGAAATAAAAGGTCTTAAGCCCTTACATAAATCGTAGTGTTATTTCAAAATATCATGTGACTAAGATCATAGTGTGTTCATTTTTTATACCTTTATACCAAACTCTGACATTTCAGGTACAGCTATGACATAGCAACATTCTCAACATTGGCCTCCATGTTTGAATGTCAATTTCAATGGTTTGAGATAAAAAGTCTAGTTTAACAAAGTCAATGCAAAGGAACTTGCAAACTTATCTAAAACAAATAGCAACCGTTTTCTTACATTTGCAACTTCATACAGTTATAACCTTTTCGATTTTGAAAGTAGTTAGCTTTACTTCAAATATTTGACATACCATTGGTACGTGTATTATTGAATACAGCACTAGGTAGAAATAGCGAAACAGAAGTATGTTCAGCATCTAACTTTTTTCCATATGTAAAATCGGACGATCTGAATGCTTCTGAACTCTTGGTCTTGACAGAGATTCTGACCCCCTTTCCTGAGCTTTTATTAACTGTGACAGCTTGTAGTGCAATGTGTGATGATACTTTTACAACGGAAATTCCAGGTTTTGTAGGTAATTCAAGATTGGATGCTAACTTAGATATACTCTTCACAATACTGTAACGAGACAAGAGAAACTCGTTATGGTAGAATCCAGATAACTAACAGAACTTTTATTGATATTTCAGAGATTACTTGTCATCTTTGAAGAAGAAGAAATGGAAAACCTGAAGACGAGAAAGCCAAAAAGAATGTAAACTATATGTAAACGAAATGACCCAGAACATCCTACTCCCCAAATAACAGACATAAAAAATCTCGAGATTTGCTCAGTAGATTGGCTTTTTGTTGAATGATTAAGAGTGTGCAACGTAATTGCTGATATTTCATAGTAAGGGATGGGCCTTCTTACGATTGTGTATGAATAGTTCATCATTTGATTCACAATCTACCTATTAGATATTTTTTTTAAATATCTCTCTGCCATTGGCGATGCCAACTTCATGGTTCCAAGCTATTCCTTACATCTTATTACCTGTCTCACCGACTTTACCTTGAAACTAGATAATGTCATTTATACTGGAGCGGACAAATAGTGCTTGTCCAGAGACGTGGCAAAAAATTCCAACCTTAAGTGGACTTAATAGTGAACCCTCTGGTTGATGGATCTGATGGTCTACCAACTCAACTACTACTATTATCATCAGTTATCGTTTGCAAAATACGTGACTTCTTGCTATCTGAGAGCTTCTTCTATAACGTGAAAGCAGGAAAATGAAACAACTTTGCTCCCAGGAGCATGTAAATCCAACCTTGGTGCTGGATGAGTAAGCAGTTCTCAGGGAATTTCAGCTTAGATGTTTCTGTTTAGATAACTGGTAGAAACACTTTAACACTGGATTTGCATTCGAAGTGTCAGGTTTCCAAATGTCCAAAAGTTTTATGGGACTGAGCCTCTTTTTCTATCAGGCTGACATTCAATAGTTTAAACGCTGCTTTTTGCTTCTGTACCTCCGTTCTCGGTCAATGTCCATTAACTTAATCGTGCACTTCTCTAAAATAAAGGTTGTCCAAAGTAGTGTTACCTTCTTGAACGTGCATGGCCAGGTGGAAATTAGGACAAGATTTACCCAAACTTAATTATGTTGGAAAAGCATGACTAAGTACAAATTGTTTAGAAATGCTCCTGTACATTTTAAAAGTGAAGGACGTGCTTGAAATGTATTTGAGATACTTGCTGTATTGGTTAGCTGAACGCGCTGGTAGAACAAAGGTAAGCCGCGCGCTCCTATATGCACAGGATCCCTGTAGTAACAATAATCAGAACTTATTCAATTACGCAAAAAGCATAAATTTGTGAAAAATGAAATCCAATAATAATTTTCATTGTCCTTTCTTAGCTTTGTGCTAAAAATCATGCAATAGTGCCAGAGTTCCCTGTTTTTAATGCAGATATTATGATAATGGGTCGCGGTCCTTACCTTAGGGTCACGCCCCATAGATCATGCCTCCCTTCATAGTAAAGGAAAGTTATGCTACTTTTTATTACCTTGTTAATGATCTACTTTTCTTCTGAGATTCTTGCAAGGCTGTTTCATTTGCCTTCATAACATTACTTGCACTCTCAAGAATTCCAGAAACAACCTGTCAAAGCAAGCAACAGTAGAGACTACAACAACCAGTTACGAATGCATGTCAAGACAAAGTACTTCAAACAACAGATAAAGAATTGTTTATGTCCGGGAGAGTACAAGATACCAGATAAATTGTTCATTTCTTTACATTTGGTTACGCGTGTGAAAGCAGTTTCTACCTACATATTTATCATTATCGGAATGTTTTAGTCCAATTTGTAAGATACTTTCTCCTTTGCGGATCAAACACTATTTCGATATGTTTCTTCTTTTTTACGCGAATTTACAAAGCTTACGGACTGGCTAGCTGCAGTACATTTAGGCAACCGTTTTAATCAAAACACTACACTGTCAGATATTTAAAATTTCTTTAGAGCTTACTTGTTCCTACAAACCTTACTTGGGTGAAGGAAAAAGGTTGTACCCACTTAAGAAGAGGATGAAAGCAATATGCATACTTTGTCTGTAGTGACGTTTGTGTCAACAAGCTTCACCAATGTGTCTCCGATGAATTTTGTATCATACGATGTAAGATATTCACCCCCTTCTGACAAACTTTGCAGCTCCTGAGTTACATTTTCCACAGATTGTTTGGTAATTTGCATCTAAAGTAAGATTTATAAAGATAAAGAAAGTAGAAATGTGTCCTTGCCTAAGAAGCAGGCATAATTTGAATACCGTCTGACTAATCTTTGATTGTAAACAAGGCCAACATTTTTTAAACTTTCCTTAGTAGTCCAGGCAGTCCAGATTTACATAATAACAGTAATTTATTCTATATTCTACTTATGATAATATAAAACTGTGGTCACTTAAATATTAATTCAGTGTCTATGAAACTAAATTTCAATTTGTTAATATATGTATATATATATATATTACCTGAACATCACCTGGTTCAATCCCCCCTACAGCATGACAGTAAAAACTAAGGTTGGACAGACATTTTTATCTCTGATCGACAAACATTTTCCTAAAACGTCACCACTCTCCAAAATTTTTAATAGAAATACAGTTA
>JANTCA010003540.1:0-10709 GCA_024741275.1 Chironex yamaguchii | reverse complement strand
CTGATGTGGCTCAGCAGTCCGATCCTTGCATGGCAGTCTCTGCCACATTTGTTGCATATAAAGTCGGATGGCAGGTCAAGCTGTCGCTGCTTCCTACATTGTCTTTGTGCTTCCAGCTGGAGGTTTCTCTTTTCCTTGCCTTTCCAGACTCTTTCACAGACTGCACGATGCCAGCAACCTTGGTCTGATGGGTCGATTTCTGTCAGTTTCATGTCATGTATACAGACATCCTTGAAGCGCAGCATTGGGCATCCTGCAGGACGATTTCCTTTAGCTAGTTCACCGTATAGGAGGTCCTTGGGGATTCGACCATCATCCATACGGTGCATGTGTCCAATCCAGTGCGATTGACATTGACAGAGCAAGGCACGTATGCTGGGGGAACTTGATTTATCCAGCACTGCAGTGTTGGTGACCTTGTTCTACCATTTGATGCCCAGAATTTGGCTGAGGAATCGTAGGTGGAAGCCTTTTCTATACTCTCAGTCATTATTAGTACGAAATTGTTCTCTTGGTAATGTGACAATGACAAACTTGGATATAAGATGTTGTAAAATCAGTTATTTAAAAAGGTTCCCATTGTTGCAGTGTTAAGCATTCATTTTTTTATAAAGTTCTTACCTTGACACCAAAAAGATACATTCATGAAATGAAGTCAGTAGTATTTTGTAACAGATGATAACATTTTAGTCAAAATACTTATGTATTTGTATTTATCAGTTGAATTCTTCCATACATATCCATAGAATGGAGCAAGTATAAATGATGTGCATGATACATGCAGAATACTGTGAAATTTTTGCTTACCATCTTGCATTCCTTTACATGCATATACCACTCGTCTTGTTATGTAGTGTATGTAGTGTATTATATATTTATGTTGTTTGTTGTAGGTGATACAATGAGAGCTGCATCAGGTGACTTTGCTGATGATCCATGTTCATCAGCAAAACGCAGCACTATGATCAGGGCAGCAAGGGCATTATTGGCTGCTGTTACAAGATTGTTGTGTATTGCAGATATGGCTGATGTATATCGATTGCTTGCAACATTACGATTGGTATGGCTGAATTTGTTGAAACATAAAGTTGATCCCCATTGTCACTTTTGCTAATAATTGAGTTTCAAATTCAAACTTTTGTCATAATGGCTTACAGATATTGATAATTAGGACATAAACAAGAGTATTAGATTCTGTCAGAGAAGAGATGAAAGACTGCATCACCTAGTGGAATAGTTGATTCCATTGCTATTTTTCTGGAACAACTGAGAATTGGGAGTAGTTGAAAAAGATGGTTGCTTGATCTGCAGTGGCAACCCATCATTTTGTGTGAATTGGAGAGGTAAGGTGTGAAGGAAAGTACAAGTATCCTTAGTATAAGCCACTAAACATATGGGCTTGGTCCAACCGATTCCTAGGCATAAAGAACCTACTGCTTAAGTAGTAATAGTGCATACTGTAAGCTGAGGAACTGTTTACAAAATCTGTAAAATTTTAATTTGAGTATGTGGAGCTAAATCAAGTGGTTAAACAAGTCTTCCCATAGCTAAGGTTTTCATTGACTACCAGGTCTGATCTTTAATTGAATTCCTCTTTGTCTGTGGAAGCTGTAGAAGTAAAGATATTTTTTCAAGTACACATGCAGTTTTCTTGTTAGCATAAAAAAGGATCAAGAGTTTTACAAATGGACAATCAAGTGAATAATGTTTTAGCAAGAGCTGTTATTTTTTAGCGCAAGAGAGAGGGAGTTGTTTATCCATTAGTTAGACCCTTGTTTGTAACTTGCATGGTTTAGCACAACAACTTCACTTCACAACCCATGTAGAATTGTTTATTTGAGCCATTGTTTTCCCTTGACTTGTTTGTAGTTATCAGGTTAGCAGACACAGTGCCACAGTTGTGTTTAACTGGCTACAAGGCTTCTTTACAACACAACTAAAGAACTTTCTGTGTCTTATGCTACTGTAACTGCAGCTACAGTTAAAGCCACCTTTATATATGTACGTTTTTTAGGCATTGAGTTTTTAGTAGTAAATAAATTGCTTAATTAAAAAGTGGTCTGCTTGCTGTAAAGTGCACTGTGTATTTGTGCTTTTCTTACTACTACTAAATTTGGAGTAACAGGTTAAGATGGTCTGTTATCTAGCACTTTTCCCAGATTCTCGATTTGGTCATAGTTGTTAAGTAAAGAAGTTAGAAGCCTTACATATTAATTATATTACAAGTTGAAAATCTCCTTTGACCGACCAGCCCTTTGTATTCCTTACCTATTAGCTTCCAGCTTGCACAATTTTGGACATGGATTGCTAGTGGTAGATTTGTTAGTTAGTAGTATCATTCATAATCTGTGATGCATACAGCAATGTGATGTCAAACAGGATGATAGTAAAATTGTAATAAGTAAGACTCCATCTAGCAATTTTCTATCAAGATTTTCAAAGGGGTGTGATGCATAAAACTGCATCTTGCAGTTCCCATAGCAACTTATTTTAATGGCTGGAGCCTTTTGATGTCGGCAATAACCTCATTTAAGTGACAGGTGTCTGCATTGTCATCAGTCCTAGAAACAAATATCCCAAAACTATTAAAGAAGCTTGGTCATACTGTTGAAGTGTATGATATGTGTTGTTTGAGATTCCTTGTTTTAGATAATTACACAATCACAATTGAAAATATGTTGTTTTGATTACAAGGATAATGAGATTGCCTTTGATATTAAAATAGGTTATTAATCAGTGCAGTAGCCGTTTTGATTGCACAAATGTTCCAATTTGTCAAATTTAAAAATCAGAAAAAGCTGTGTTTCGTGTCTGGTGGGCTGATCCATCTAATTAATTTCTACAAAAGTGTGCTGCAAACCGTGTAACAAAGGGAAGATATTGTTGGTGTCCATGTTATTTATTACAGTGCTTGATACATGGTACAATAATATTGCATTGCACTGTTTTTGGTGTTCTTACAAATCTTGTGAAACCTTTCTACTTTTCAAAGAAGTCATGCCGTTTGTAATAAATTGAAGGATGGCACAAACACCTGTATAGTTAATGCTGTGCCTGAATTTTGCTATTTCTTTTGCACTGGCACCCACTGCCTGCTTTCTTGGACACACTCAGTGTGAATGAGACTTGACAACAACTGTTAGTTTATGTAAAATTTGTGCGTTATTTCCTATGTTGATAGGTGGAAAGCCGGTTGAGGGACCTGGGTGATGTTGAAAACATGGATGATTTAATGAAGGCCTTTAGAGGCTATGGAGATGATCTAATGCAACTTGCAAAACTGACTGGATTGCGACAAGCTGTAAGTGTTGTCTGTTTTGTCTGTAGGTTGTACTTGAAAACAACAATGACACCTAGTATCATATTTGGAAAAAGTGATCTTATCTCAAAGATTCGTTTATGGCTATTTACTGAATGTCTTTGAATAACTCATGACTGACACTAGATCAACATAACTTTCAGGTAGGGATGTATCATTGAGCAATATTCTTGCAGAAGTATATATTGTTAAATCTACTAGGTTTATGACAAAAAGTTTATAGTAAGAATCCAACCTAAGGAATACTTAAGATATATAGTATTGCTAGATATTCGAGATGTTCTGCAACCATGATGAATTGTTTTTTCCCAGGATTTGAAAGATCCCAACAAGAAAGATGAAATGGCAGCAGCCCGAGCGACATTAAAAAAATCAAGTCGAATGCTTTTAACTACAGCAAAGGTATGTGTATATAGGAATATAGGTATGAAGGTGTTGCTTGAGTGATGCCATTTTTAGTAAATGTATTTGTAATGTGCTTATTGCCACAAAAGCATTGTCTCCTGTTGCATTTACACCAGCACTAAATACTTGATATTCGTATTGCTGTTACACATTCAATTCCTGGTATTTGAAAGCAAATAGCGTGGAAACTTATGAAGTACCCTTATTTTAGTGTTTTAGTAGAAATTGATGGACTTTATTTACAGTTGTTTCGCTTACGGGCCACTGACCTCAAACATAGAATACTATAACACCATTCTTTGATGCACTTGTCTGTATTTGGTAATTAGACTGGCATTAATGATAACTTGTATCAAGTCGGTCGTAGTAATTATGGATTTTATTAGATTAATGTTGCTGCTGTTACTGTCGCGAATAGACTGCACAAATATCAAAGCTGAATTGTAAAATTACGATATTCTGATTTTAGGACCCATTAAAATCATTAAAATTTCGTTTTAATATTTTTCTTTCCAGGCTTATGTCAAGCATCCTGATGTCGCCTCGGCAAGGCATAATCGAGATTTTGTTATGAAGCAGATTACTGATGCTGTTAATGCCATCTCAGGTGTCGCTCAGGCATCAGGTGAAAGTGGCCCTAATCCGTTTGCTGAGGCTGGAGAGCTTGCTGCAGCATTGCAGAATCTTCTTGTAAGTTCTTGCCCAATACGTTTTGTACAAACAATAATGTAGCCTTATGAGCCTTTAAATTTCACTTAGCACGTATTCATTAGCTTGGTAGCCTTTCTAGGAAATATTGAATTTCTCCGTTAGCATCTCCCGTTATTCTTCCTTCAATACTTGTTACCAATCCCCATACTGTGTCAATACAAAGCTGCTGATGTTAATACGAAATGTAATAGATTCACCTTATTTTAATGTTAGTGCTATGTTGAAGGTTTTTCAGTTTTGTCAACTGTGCAGTTGCAATTCGCCGTTTTATGGAGGGAGGCAAGATGATAAAAAGCATCACGTCTAGTCTAGCGCCTCAGTTTCTGTTTTGTTTGTTTTATATTGGTAGTAAAATATAATTCTTGATATTAGTATGTGCTTCTTTGCTCTTAGAATATGATTAACATGAGACCATCTGATTTTGCTGAAAAGAAGACGAAAATTGATTTTGAAAGACAGGTAGAGGAAATTATTGGCAATGCGGCTCGATTGGCTGATTCTGCCTGCACTAGAGATAACACAAGGGACAGGATCATAGCGGAGTGTAACAATTTACGACAAGCTATGCAACTTTTGGTAGACGAATTCACAAAAGCGGTAAGATGCAATAATGTAGCTAATCATAGTCATAATACATAAACTTAAGTTGTGTAAGGTAGTATGTTCTATTATGTTTGTTGTATGTACATACATCAGTGCACTAACAAAGTCATTAAATTAAGATAATTGTATTGATTTATATGTTTTGTTATGTTTGATGTATGTACACTCGGCAGTCCACTGACAAAGAAAACAAGTTATATACTGGTTGCTTTATTCATAACTATAAATACTGGTTTCACTTTCAACTGCTCAATTTTTTCTTCCTATCTTTGAATGGTCTTGGGGTGCACAAGTGAGTATGATCGTTCAAGAGTATATTGGACGAAGAAAGTGCTCATTTTCTGTTACTTTCTAGAGCATTGAAGTTTGCAATATTTATAATAAAATTACGCAAAAACTTGACACACACAGTAACATAAAATAACTTCCCAGGTTTCTTGCTGTTGTAAATCCGGCAATTCTTTAAAGAGGTAAAGGTTCGGCTTGCCAAAGGACTTCAGTATACAGCAATGTAAACCAACGAGTCCTTTACGCTAATAGAAATGTAGTCTTCTAACTTTGATAGTTTGTCAGACACAATTAAGACATCCGTTTATTTAGTAAAGGCGATCACTACTTGCATTACCAGTTTCATTTCAGAAAAATCAATATTTGAGTTTAGTAGGTGGTATAATTGGAATATAGTAAACTTAAGCGAGTACAGCCATTTATTCATTAAAAACTTTCCATCATATTCTTACCTCAACCTGCAGAACGTATTCTTTTGCAGATATTCCTAACAGATGTTATCGGATATCGGCAACTACCTCTTTACACGAACGATAAAGGATCTTCAATGTATCTTTAGTGAAGTAACTTGTCTCTCTTTTCTTCTTGTAGTTCTGTCTGGTCAACTACATTTATATTTTCGTATAGAAATTTAAGACGCGGGCCCTAAGCAGAAATGATGGGAGCTTTTTTTAGGATCATTACGTTAGTTGTCAGCGAAGTTTACGCTTCACCGTTTTCCAATACGCAATAGAAGTTTCAAGAAAGATGATTGTGCCCGAATCCTAGAATTTGTTTCAAACTTGTATTGTCTCATCGGCTTTTGCCTTTTGTTTGGCTTGTGAACCACACTGACTTATGAACCACACTGACTTGTGAACCACACTGACTTGTGAACCACACTGACTTGTGAACCACACTGACTTTTTGAGGTTGGATGTTTTCACTACGTTTTATTGTTCTCCCTAAAAGAAAGCAACACAGACACACCATTTTGCAGTAAAAATCGAATTTTTAGGTTTCTTTGTAATCCATTCATCTCGTGCAGATTTTAAGATATACCCATCATCTTCTAACAACTGCCCTGTAAACCATGGATCGCAATCTTTGTAATTATATTTACAATTGATTCCCTAATTTACACAAATGTCATCACAAATCGTCGCAAAAAGGCTTCCACCAGCATTTTTGTGTAGTCTCTACGAGCCTAGATAACTCCACGAAAATTTCGTCACAGAAACAGAAGAGGTGTCAGCGTGATCACAGGTAACTTTGCCTTCTTAATGTAATCATTTGCTTTTTTGAATCAAAAATCAACACTATCACGATCTAGAATCCTTGGCTGTTATTACATAGTTTGCCCAGCCCGTGGCGTTTCTTTTGTCGCCTGGCATAGCCTCGTACTCTAAATCACTGCTATCAATCAGTTTTGCAATGTTATTTTTGTTTCAACAGTCAAAAGGAAAAGGAGATCCTGGTATTCTTGATGATGCAAGAGATGGCATGGAGAGGAAAACTCGGGATCTGGGTAAACAGGTACTAGACTGAGTTCGGTGAATTTCATTCTATGATTGTATACTTGATGATATGTAAGAGTTTTAGTGCTTCTCATAGCATAGTAGTGAAAGAGAACTGCATATTAAGATGGTTTGCAGTTTATGTATCTGATTATGACAGTTCTTCGTATTTTTTGTGGTTTAGGGCTCGCATTGCACTTCGTTGGTTGTATTTTTAGATGCTTGCTGGAAAAAGCAAAATGAAGGTACAGGAGACGAGAAGTTTTGAGCGTCAATTGACTGTTGAAGTCCGTGAAAAAGATACGAGGATCAAAAATGAATGTTGCTTTTTCTGAGCAAAGAGTTTTTGACTAAGTTTTGTTGCTTACGTGAAGCAGCCAGATATTGAAAAAATCGATTCCATGAATTCGCCAGATGCTATGCAGAATCCTTTCTTTGCATTCCTTGCAATCATGGTATCTTAAATATCATTCTCTTTCAGCTAAGGAAAGCTGTAATTGATCATGTATCAGACTCATTCTTGGAAACAAACGTACCACTGATGCTTCTAATCGAGGCTGCTCAATCAGGAAATGAAAAGGAGGTAGAAGAATGTGCTGTCGTATTTACTGAACATGCTGCCAAATTGGAAGAGGTGACTCTTGGTTTCGTTTTAGAAAATGTACAGATTTATATCAAAGTTTTTTAGATATGTCTCGGAAAACTGGTGAATTTTATTCTTCTTGTAGAGAGTAACAAAGTTCTTTCCTATACACCACTTTGATGTATAGGCCCGTTTCCTTTCCTTAGGCGTTTGGCTTCACAGCTGTGGAAGTTCAGTGAATGCAATAGGGGGCTGGCCCGTTGGTAGCATTGTGTGTTTAACTACTATATTCTCCTCGGTAAATCCCGAGTGCTAAGTAGGGAAACTAATTTACGATTTTTAAAGTCTGGTATGGCCTGGTCGTGGATTTAAAGCTACTACACTCCACATGCAAAGAGAGCACCCTACAACTTCACTATTCTTCGGTGTAGAGATCATGGCATGCTTTTTGTAGCATTTTTTTAGGAGTTATCAGTATCATGGTTGTTCATGTTGTCTCAGTTTTAATTTTGCTGTCTCAAACAGGTGTAATCGATTAACTAGTATTTGATAGTCACTAACGCCGAGTACAGATTGTACCCTGTTAAAATCTAGCTTTTGAAAAATCTGTTTGCGTTGAACATTTTCAAAGTTTCTCGGACAGACAATAACATTCCACAGTAAGGGTAGATTAATTTGTTTGCAAAGAAGTGAGACATCTTCATCTTGATTCATGGAAGGAGAAATCCATTCTTTTGTTTTTCGTTGTGTACTTTTGAGTTTGTACTGTGGTGATTGTAATCAAGGAAACAATCAAGACTGAGACAAAGCCTGATTGTTCATTAAACGAACCTCGTTGTATTAACCATCTCCTCATTTGGATTTGTCAAGTTCTAGCCTATTAGGTAAGTTAAGAGATGTTTATTTAATCCTCAAATATAACATTAGTAACACAGTAAGGCTTTGGTCTGTTTCAGGTAGCTGAAATCGCCTGCTCCATGTCTGATAACATGGAAGGGGTAAAAATGGTTCGCATTGCAGCAAGGCAATTGCATTCCTTATGTCCACAGGTATGTCATTGAACTTTCTTTGTTTGCTTATTCGTTTGATTATTTGTTTGTTTGTTTGTGCGCTCACTTTTGAGTAAAATTACTGAATATTACCAGACAACTGCAAAAACAGCAGACCAAAACTTTGAATTTCAGTGTTAAGTTTCCTGGGAGCAGAATAATGCACCCGGGAATTTCGGTACCGCTAAACGTTAAAGTTGCAGATAAAAGCAAGCAAACGTTATGCTGAAGTGATCATGCTTTTGTTTTCTGTGAAACTTGGAAAAGGCCAAGCAGTGGGGGGTTACATTGTCGTTACTCGGGGCATCCGAGAATTACTAATTCATAACTTAGAACTCAATTTGGTATTGGTTGAAAATGACCGTTTTTTGTTAATGACATTGAATATTAGTATCACGTTGAACATTTTTTAAGTTGCAGTTAGACCGAAAAGCCGAATGTGGTACAAATTGAAGTATCATTGATTACTGAACTGTAAGTTATGGGTTGGTAATATGTATTTACAATACAAATATGTCAATTGGTACTGGATTCATATTTGGTTTTATCAGAAATGACATTTACAATGATGTTGGTCGTGGACCTGGTATTTAAGTGATCTACGATCATTGATTCTATAATATTGTATTACATTATTTATATTATTGTCTTTTATAATCCTTTTTTCTCCGTGATGTGAAGTATCTTCATCAACATTTTTATTCAGGTCATAAACGCAGCACGAACCCTTGCTGCTCGCCCAAGGAGCAAAGTAGCAAAGGAAAACATGGATGTGTTTAGGGAAGCGTGGATCAATCAAGTAAGAGTGCTTACTGAAGCTGTTGATGATATCACGACTATTGATGATTTCTTGGCTGTTTCAGGTAAGCAGATCACTTTTAATTAATAGTTAAGCATGCGTGTACACGTTTGCTTTCACACGGCTGTTTTGGTGTCCTTTTCTGCGTTATTTTATATTTCTTATTATTACACGACTTATAGTTTAAGGACGTTATACCACTTTTCATGATACGAAGCTTCTTCTTGGTAATCGATATCATTGAACACCTGTTTTACCTGAAACCTGATCAATGTCAGTTTAGGTAGGCAGGATCATACTGCAGTACTTCCAGATAGACGACGAGAAAATCTCACTCGTGGAGTCGAACCAGTACCCACTGGTTCATGAGATGGGTAGCTTGCTAACTATGCCACTGCTGCGTAAAACAGTGGTCAGGACACCAAGTGTCACAAGTGAAATCATTCATAACATTTTTTATCTTTATCAGTTAGCGTCTTGTTATAGAAATCGAGATCGTGATCTGTTATTACTGTGAATATGTAGCGACTAAAATAATGAATTCGTTTTGCTGAGAGGCTTTAGTTTGGCAGTGCTCCGCAACAAGGTTGCATTTCCGTAGCGAGAAGCAATAGTTCCAGTCTTGCAAGTAGGCGCGTGCCTTTTGAATCTGTGCAGGTTGATTTGCAAGTTCATATGTTCTTTACACATATCTTGCTTTTTAGGAGAATATTGTTTCTTCTTTAATTTTGGTACTGCAGTTTGTTACATGTTTTCTGGTACCCTAGGTTTCTTATAACCCTGTTATGGCGTAGTTTAAATCACAAGGAGCCGGAGCCGCGCATGTCGTTGTTTTTCTTGTTGTATTCAAGAATACTCTTAACAGAATACTCTGAAAAGAATTTGGTTTTGTTTTATCCAATTTTAGAGGCACACATACTCGAAGATGTCAATAAATGCATCGAAGCATTGCAGAACGGAGACCCAGAAACCCTTGATCGGACCGCAGGTGCCGTTAGAGGAAGGGTGGCAAGAATCGACAACGTTGTTACTTCCGAGATGGAAAATTATGAGCCTGGTCCATATACGCAGACAGTAAGAAGGGCTGTCATGATCATGAGAGAAAACAGTAAGGCCAAGTTAACATTCATTTCGTTCCGAGAGTAGATATTTGTACAGCTTAGACTTTTGCATATATAGTAGTTTTGTGAGGTGCAGAAATTTTCTAAAAGTGGATGCTACTGTATTCCCCAATGTTATTTTTATGCCGGAATGGTCTCCCCGGCTGGTACGCAACTGGCCATTCTGTCTTACTCTTGTTTCTGACGTTGTTTCCTTGACAGTAAATTTGCAAATGACACGGCAAGCTCTGCACTCTCGATTTTGCTTTGGTTTTATTTTGCATTCTCCAGGAACAAATTGTTAAAAATTGAAATACATGATGTTTCTAATAAGGTTTCTCCGTTCCCATGCACGA
>JANTCA010003539.1:0-10710 GCA_024741275.1 Chironex yamaguchii | reverse complement strand
TAGAACAATAGATTTTACGAACTTTAAATGCTTATAAAAAGAAAACGGTTTGACCAATTTCAATTCTGTTTTCAGATGTTAGTCATTTCCAATTCATTTAAAAAATACTTGTCAAAACTGAAAAAAGTGTAGGTCCACTTTAAATATTCAATTCGCAATTTATAATGAAGCACCCAAGCAATGCCTTAAGCTACACCTGGGTCACTTTTTTGACGAGCGATCTCATTCTATGTCAACAAACAATGAAGATCCTACCATACAGAGGTCAAATGTCAGTGGTCACAAGTCATTCAGGGAAAGGCCACTGCAGGTGCAGGTTGCTAATTAACCTCAGAAACGAAAAAAGAAGTCAACAAACGTAAAAGTACATTTTGTCAATGACTCTGGTGTCGAACTGAGGCCAAAGTACAATGCAAAGGAATAGCAGCACTTAAACATTCCTTTCCAGACGACGCATTATTTCTCACTACCTTTCATCCCTCAGTAGTCTTCTTACAGTCTCAGAGAACTTCACTGTATTCGTTACTGTCGGGCACTCTTAAGATGATGACACTTAAAATTTCAAGATCACTTGCGCGTTAGGGTTAATCAGTGGTAGGATGAAAGCGGTAAATTCAGTTTAGTTCTGGATTTCATGGCATCTACTGGAACTCCTACATTGGTTGCCGCTAAGGAACATAATAAAAGCAATACGATAGTACAAACTGTCACCCCAAGTGTGGATCTATGTCGCAAAGAATAATAGTTTAACTGAATGTTTCTTTAACCTCTGACAAAGCATGAGAAGGAAAAAGGTGATTTACTTGGTTATAATACAGAACTCTCTTGCTATCAATTCCTCAACAGCCCATTCTTCGGGAAATGTTCCCGTGAAATCCTCTTCAAATTTTATCAGCACCCTCTTCATCCACGAGTATCGACGGTCAATCTTGTCAAGCCATGCGACCTGTTTCGGAAAGGGCGTAACGAGTCATATGTACAATCGGCATGTATTGTGTACAATTGAATGCAATTAGGCTTTGTTCATATATAGAAAATAGCTTCGACTACCCGAGGCTATTTTTAGTGGGCTATTTTTATCTTCTGCTTATGTGAGGGAAAAATAGCCTCGGCCTGCTGGAGCTATTTTAATTTGAAGTCCATATATCGGCTCGCTCAAAGGTGAGCTATCGGCAGTCAAAATAATCTCACATGGGTGAAAATATTTGCGATACTCATAAACGCAAAATTAGAATTAGATTAGTTTGTACAGGAGGCTGATATCTTAGCTTGCGAAATAAACTCCGGTAGGCGAGGCTATTTTCTCCATAAAACAGAGCCTTAGATCTCAGAACTCTTGAAAACGGCCAAACTAAGATAATCGGTACCTAAAAGGCAAACTACAAGGTCTGTTAAAATCAATAGCATTTTGCGGCTGTTCCTAAGTCTTCAGCACAATTGCAAATGAAAATATTCTAAAACGGTGGAATAAACGACAATATTTCTAAGTCGGTACACATTGTTTTGGCTAGCAAACAGTGGGAATTCGAAAAGTTTAAAGCATAACCCTCAAACAAATATTCTCTCAAACATACTTTCCAATTTCTAATGCATCATCTAGGTGGTGGTAAGAACAGTATCTACATACGCGGTATACTGCGCCCATAATCATTTGCAGTCGTAACTCTGATAACTATTAAAAGTGAGATCGGTGACCTAGAAAAATGAACATAGCGTGAAGACCCAATACGTGAGGTGATAATCAGGTTTAAATAATTCTAAGAATTAAGCTCATTTTTAGTTGAGTTTCATGACGATAGCAATTAACAGCTTATCAATTCTGTTGCACAACTCAGGCCATATAATTGGAATATTCACAGTTTGACGATGTTCATGAAAATGGAAGTTACAAATTTTATATTTCTTACACTCTAGCCTCCACGACATCACATTCTTCCGAATCACATTTCAGGGGAATGTTAACTTGTCCTTGGATGAATGCTTTATGTTTCTCAAGCTAAATTATCATTTTCTCTTGAAATAGGTAAACTTTAAAGACTTACATCAAAACTTTCATTAAACACATTCAGGTAATCCGATAACTGGAGCTGAATGAACCAGGTAAGAAGTGTTGATCTATGGAAGAAGAAAAGAAGTATTACAAAACGCACAACATGTATTTAGTGCTTTACCGAGACGCAATTACCACATTAAATAGTGGCACTTAAACATTTTCAGGACTGGAGGTGTTATGTCATGGCACAAGTAGATGATGCAGAAGCATATGTGAAGAGATGAATCATTTTCTAACCAAGAATAAAATGAAAAATACTGTAAAATAATACATCTAAAAGCGGACATACTTCACTTTTTTATCAAGCACACAGACAACTTTGCACGCATCAGCTAACTCTGAATTTGGACCGGCGGGAGGCTGTGGAAAAAACAGAAATAAAGAAGTATCGGAAAATCATTTCCAACAAATAAGGCCACAGAATACGCGCTTTAATCGGAAATGGTCAGACAAGCGTTCGGTCAAAATTACTTGGTAACTCCAAATTTTTTGTCGATTACTAACGTCCTTTAAAAAAGTTTTGATTTAATTTCAATGCTACCTTAAATAACATTTCACATTTAAATTTATTTACAGATGTTATTGTCCAGTTTACTCGATTAGCTGTGTGAAATTTAGAATATTCATGTGGAGGAACAAGAGTTTACTGGGGAAACATCTATCAAAAATGAAATAAATTGAGCATCCAACTGAGACAATCCTTGAAAAATTTCACCATGCCTACTTATACGATAACTTCTTTGGCCAAAGTCAGTGTCTACAAAATCCTTCGAGCCTCTATTTTTACTAATCCAAAATCGTAGTTAACGCCAACAAACGGAGGAGATGACTTGGCTTGGCGTGTAAACCTACATTATGAGGAACGAATGTTAGACAATTGTAATATTACAAGCTGACAATAAAAAATACCAAGAAGCAGAATTCATACCAGTTATCAAGTGAATTGATCAGTATCGTCTATGAAAAAATTTAACTCAAAAATCGTGCCATTAACAACATTGAAATTAATCTGTTCAAACGACGTTATTCTGGGGTGGAATTGGAAATTTCAAATTACCAAGTAAACAAGGGTCGAACCTGCGTTTGACGATTTCCGGCAAAACGCGTGATTGTAATAACGTTACCGAGACAATGTATTCAGTAATGTTAAATCGGCTTCTGATACGATATGTTGTAAAGAAGGTTGAATTATGCCCACAACCAAGACATAATAAGAAATTTCAATTGCAAGATTTGAGTATGATGTTCAACATTGTTGACCATTCGGCATAGCACTTGGCTTGAAAAACAAGAAAAGAGTGAAGAGGAAATAACACACTTGATTATCTATAACGAAATTCTTTAAAAATAACTGACAAAAAAGTGAATAAAAAGAGAGAATTGATGTTAAATAAACAACAATTATCAAGTTGATTCGCATTGTTAGTTTTCTGTACGCTAATGACAAGCAGTCAACTGATCAACGCTAAAAAAGCAATAAAGTATATAAAATACACTAAACTTAAGAAGTTGCATCTTCATTCAAGGATCACAAAATTTTGCTCAGACTCCGTGTTTCAACGGAAGTATTTCGGTCATACCTTCACTCCTTGGACAGCAAGAGCTTCTTTAAAATCAGCGAGGATTTGTGCACCTAATTCTCTCTTTATTTGGTTCACTCTAGAAAAAAATGATGCGAAATTCATCAGCATGATATCTTTTGTCCGTGTCCTGGTGTACTAAATAACAGCAAAATTATACTTCAATTCTAATGTGTTAAGTCAAGGCATGTTAGTTTCTGCACGTTTCTAACACGTATTACATGTAATATTTATTCAACAACTGTCTTGCAACGTGACTTGATCCTGTCATACCTCTCCTGAAAACATAATAATGCCTATCTCGATGAATTTTCATAGAATGCCAAAACATTACAAAGATAACTTTTACAATGTCCATACCAGTTTACAAACATTGAACAGCGGGTGAATTATAAGGGTAACTAAAACAGTGTAGTAGGGAAAACAGCAACGCTTATTTGCTAAGTGTGGCTCAAGGGCATAGCTTGCACTTATGTCTTTCAATTACTTTTCTCAAAGTTTGCAGAAATACAAAAATTATCCCTCAAAAATTAGGCATCACATAAGTTAAAAAACTTTCAACACTGCTTGGTATTTTTCTTTAGCTGGGTATCAAAAGTCTGTGAGATGTTACCTTTCGTACGAAAAGAAAACTATCCATTTGTTAATTAACATTGGCTACCATATATATCTCTCAACAATACGAACCTGTCTGCCAACTGTCTGATCTGTGGAATACTAAAGTACTTCTTGAAATGATCTAAAACGTTTAAGACACCTTCAAGTAGATTAGCCGCTTCACCGTACTGCCGTTTCTGTGTTTGCATCCTGAGATGACACATAATGATAACAAGAGAATAAGGTGATTAATTTCTTATTAAATAGACAAGGTATAACCTACTCAAATTGCAATGGGTTAAAGTAATCTATTAAGTCTCTCTGTTGACACTACTTGTATTCTTTAGAATAATTTAAATGTTCTACACGGAAGCAACTGTCTGTAAGCAGTAGAATAATCACTTAGAACACCTCAGCTCGATTTCCGGCTCAAACAAAATTTGGACGAAAATTTATACATGGTGTCCAGGTAAATTTAGAAAGGGGTCTGATCTTCTGACAATGAACAATTAATTCAAACCAACAACATAATCACTTTTATGAACTTAATACTCATTTCATACCGAAATAGATAAAACTCAATACTGAAGCTACAGTGGCAAGTTTTTAAGGTCATTGCATCAATATTTACTAACAATGAGCAGAGAATAAGGACAAGCAAGTTCCCATCTGTAACAGTTATGGAAAGAAAACTGTTTCGACACATTTTTCCATAGGAATGTACACGGTTGAAACAGTTTCCTTTAGATAACACTGACCATGTCTTGCCTATGTGAAACAATAAGTATCTGCCTCCCTATACGGAACAATAAGCATCTGCCTCCCTGTATGAAACAATAAGCATCTGCCTCCCACCATGCCATGATGTTCGCATCCAATAAACAACAACCACTGAGGTCGCATGTTACTCTTAAGACTTTAGTGGACAGAGAATTCACTTACACAAGTGTTTCAACTCCCTCCACAAGAATATGAAGATGGTTGAGGGCTGTGATAGATGTTGTTAAATGCCTTTTTGCATGATCCAACTGCTTAATGTCCCTTGTAATTTCTTTCACCTGAACGAAAATTGAGTTTACATCAATTAGCATTAGTGGGAAATATCAACTAGAAAGCAACTAAGACAAATGGTGAATCTCAGAAAACCCATCAGAATGTCAAATCCATTATGACTATTGACTGCGCCAGTATCTTGTATGACAAACCAAAACTAGCTCATACAAAAGGTACAGTAATCATTACACTTCAACAGCACAAAAACAGGTAGCTACACAGCAACAATTACAGAGCAAGGTATTTGTTGCACATGTGTCAATGCTTGCTGCACACTGAGACACTTATTCCATCAAGGAGTAAGCACAAGTGCACAATGAGCTAGATTATAGTAGCAAAGTACATGACTATCTATGTTGCATAATTTAGTCTTGCAACTGAGCACATGCTTCAAATGCAGCAACAGTGAATACGGATCACTGCAACTCCACCACTTGCCACAAAAAAAATATCAGCCATTTCAGTTAATGAATCCATTGATACAAATTAGCTCCCTCTAAACTCAAAAAAACCCAACAGGTTTTTAACTGCACATTTGACTATTTTTTTACCCTGAAAGCTGTAGTTTGGGTATAAAACATTTTAACATAAGTACTAAGCCATACTACAGTTTAAAAATCATGTAAAGCACTTAGTAAAGAGACAGATTTCGGCTGAAATGCACATCAGTTTTGGTCTGTTTTTAACTGACAGGTTTCAGTTTTCAGTCAAAAACTGATGGTGTGTTTTCGAAAAACTGATGAAAGTGATGAGATGATTGACTGTCAGTTGTGACTGAAGAAAGTTGTTCACCTTCATCAGTTTTAGACTGAAGGGATCTTCATTGTATTTTGCAAAATCCATTGTTTTCCACTGGCACCAGCATAATACAGTTGCGTAAGCTGCATTTCTCCAGAGCAGGGCTTTGGGAAGACTTTCATAACAGTACAAAATGGCGAAGAAACACATCAATACAGCTGAATTTACAGAGGCATGCAAGGAAGAGCAATCATTGTGTGTCGCTACTCTGGATATTTACAAAAAAGGTTCCAGAAAGCTAGTAGTTTGAGGGATTTAGCCGAATACCTCTTAATTGCAGCTAGTTTATATTTGCAGAGATAGAATTATGCCTAGATGTGTTTTGTTTGGTAACGTCTGTTTCTATCAGCACTAACAATTTGGCAAAGTTTTCTGGCATCAAAAACCTTCTCTTTTCTGCGTCACTTCTAACTCAAAAATAAACACCGAAGTAAGCCCTTCGACTTAACCATGATTTT
This sequence comes from Chironex yamaguchii, assembly GCA_024741275.1. NCBI lineage: Eukaryota > Metazoa > Cnidaria > Cubozoa > Chirodropida > Chirodropidae > Chironex > Chironex yamaguchii. The sequence goes on along the minus strand of JANTCA010003539.1, from coordinate 4,171 downwards.
ACCCAAACAAATTTATTTCATTTACCGTTTTTTATACCTTTTCTTTGTGACCAAAGCTACAACCAATGCCACAGTCTTGGTATCACGATGTTAAAAATGCAAGGTCGATCAAATCAGACTGTTTTAAATACTAGAGGTAATTCTCAGAACTGAAACCGGGATGGGTTCAGACTACAGCAGCCTTTGCAAAAGCATAGGTCAAATTTTTAAGGCAAAAGAATTTATTTTTGACAAACTTGTCGGCAAAATTCATCGTTTGCATAATTGTATATCTACCTTCATTGGTATCAGCATGCCTAGGAATCTCCATTTTACATGTCAGTTTTGGCTTTTTAATAACCCCTATCAAATGACAATCCAAGAATTGCCTGGTCTGTACTTTCTAACGCCAATAGTTTACTCATCACTGATAGCTAATTACTGTTTGCTTGACCTCTACAGATCATACTTAAGCCAATCAGTGTTTACTTTATGTCTGCAAGGTTTGGTGCAACCAGAGGTAATTTCTTTTATCGAATAGGAAGTCGAGATTCCCCTTGAAGAAAGTAGCCAGTAGGAATCTGAGTTTTGTTATGGACGTCTAGAACCTTCTTGAAAATGTACGTCTAAAACCTTGTGATAGTACCTTGTGAAAGTGATATCTATACTTGGAATCTTCTAGAAACCTTCCCTACGCTGCAGGAACAACACTGATGCAATACTTACATGAAGCTTCTGGAAAGTTCCATTTGATTCTATTTTGTTGTAAAAGCTTCTAGAATGTTCTATAGCATTCTATATTGCTCTGTAGAGTTCTACTGGCTTCTAGGTGGACTTCGCAAACCTATATAAGCAGTTGCTTTCCAGGAATTTGATTACTTCGGTTTACAATGCATGTAATTAAGCTTTGATGGAATATAGGCCCAGAGAAATATCTCGAGCTGCAAAGAGACTTCTTTGTTAGAGGATATGCTACGAGAATTTGTAAATCACAGCCTAGTTGTTGAAGTTGTCCATCTCCACTCGCCATTAAGGAAATTTAATAATCCTGCACGTATTTTGTAGTCTACAGTGTGAGAAATACGACAGGGGTTTTTGGCGCAGTCGACAGGATTTTGATCAAGACACTGAGATTGCTACATCCAACTGGATTGACCAAGTTCAATAATGATTGAGTTTCAGGAGATCATGATGATGACGCAAGAGCAGATGAAGATGACGCAGGAGCAACAGGGAGGAATGGACGCTCGGATGGAACAGCAACGGAAAGATGACCATACTCGAATGGAGCGTCTTCTGGACAGATTATCTCACGGATCTGCTCCATCCCAAGTTCCAGCTACCGTCACTATGGCTGCTTCCACTCCGACTTTTAACCCGTTTGATCTGACTTTAGAGCTTTGGGCCGACTACTATGCCCAGTTTTGTACATTCGTTGGAGCTCAGTTCCAGATTTGAACCTCCTGGGTCGCTTTACTACTACTCGCGAGTTGGAAATATCACTGGATGAAGCTTAACAACAAGGCGATTCAGATTGTCATATGGTATTTGACCACCTTCCAGTGGATCACAAATTATATGAGCACTGGCGCCAACTTTGCAACTCATTTCCAGATCTGTACAAACCAGAGTTGGGAAGTCTTAACGACCTGGAGCTTGAGGTAGAGTTTAAACCTGAAGCCCGTCAGATATTCTGCAAGGCCAGACCTGTTCCTTATGCCCTTATTGAAGACCTGGAGAAACCTTATGAAGCCAGGATTGTCAGAGGAGTTTGGAACCCAACCCAGTTCATCGATTATGGCACATCCATCGTTCCTATCCGCAAAGCAGTTTTGCCAGGACAAGGGAAACCAAAGTTTTGAGTGTGTGGTGACTATTCCGCATCAGTGAATCCAAAACTAAAGGAGCACCGTCATCCACTACCTCTCCCAGAAGATTTAATGCGCAAATTGGAAAGTGGATACGGGTTTACTAAGATTGATCTTGTAGATGCATACAATCAGATCAAACTGCAACCTCAAAGAAAACCTGCCCTTAATAGGCATAAAGGACTTCTGTTGCAGAAGAGACTACCGTTTGGCATAAAGTCTGCCCCAGAATATTTTCAACAAGTCATGGATCAGCTTACCAACGACTTGCGTCGAGTGGCCATTTGTTTGGACGACATCATGGTAAGTGGAAAAGATGCAGAGGATCATGTGGCCAATTTACGAAGACTACTAAAACATCTGGATCACCAAGGCCTCTGTTGCTGTCTACAAAAATGTCAATATGCAAAGCCATTTGTGGAATATCTTGCCCACGCTTTGAACAAGGATGGAATTGCAAAAGGGCCCAAGGCTGATACTGTCTCCAATCCATTATCCCAATTGACCAAGAAAAATACTCCTTGGCACGGGGGATCAGATCAACAAAATGCGTTCAATCCACTAAAGGACCAGTTATCCTTACAAAATGTCCTTGTTCACTACAATCCGTTCTTACCACTTGGATTAGTATGTGATGCCTCAAATGTTGGAGTTTGTGCTGTACCACTCTCCAATGTACCCAAGAAGTTGACCGCTTCACAACGTAATTATAGTCAGATCCAAAAGGAAGCTTTGGCCAACGTGTTTGGTCTGAAAAAGTTCTATCAGTACCTATATATACTTATATCACTTGGTCACTGATCACCGACCATTAATAGTTATGTTTGGTCCTGGAAAACCAACACCAGCTCTTGCAGCAAACTGGCTGGCTCGTTGAGCACTACTATCCAGTGAATTTAACTACACAATTAAGTACAGAAGAACCGCCAGCCATGCCAATGCCGATACTCTTAGTCGCCCTCCAACAATTTCGGCTGACTTCCAATTCGATGGGGAGGAAAGTGATGAAGACCAACAGATGGTTTGCACCATAAACAAAGTTGACGACAAAATTTCCCCAACACCTCATGGATCACTCGCAGTGAATCAGTCAAGGACCCCATTATATCAAAGGTTCTACGCTTCACTCGAGAGGGCTATTCTCAAAGTAAAAAAGAAGAAGGAATCGAAATGCACCGCTATTGAAAACTGGCTGACTTTCTTTCCTCTCTCAATGGTTGCTTAGTGCATGTCTCCCCAGTTACAATACTTGCTAGTCTCTGTCGTCTAGTCTTGGAACAATTGCATCTTGGACACTTTGGCATGCAACGAATAAAGTAGTTAGCAAGAACCTCGGTCTACTGGCCGAATATTGGTAAGGATATTGAATCCACATGTCGAAGCTGCAAAGCTTGTGCAGAACATCAAAATAAGCCAAACAAACCAGGGAATCACCCATGGATGCTGCCTGAGAAGCCATGGAGCCGGCTGCACCTGGATCATGCTATTAACTTCCCCAGATTTAACTGGCTTGTTCCAGTTGATGCCTACTCGAAGTATCCCTGCATTCATCCCACTCAAGCAGTGACCACAAAGGCCACCAGCTACTTACTGGAGAAGGACTTAGCACATTTTGAACATCCACACGCACTGGTTACAAACAATGCTTTGAAATTCATATCAGAAGAATTCCACGCTTAGTACAAGGATAACGGGATAACACATCTTACTGGAGCCCCTTATTATCTTGCAACCAATGGTGCAGCTGAACGACTTGTCCAGACATTTAAGCAGGCACTACGAAAGTCTAGTCTACCACTCAGGAAGACTCTACTTGAATTTCTCATGGAGTATCACCACACTCCAAATAGCACAGAATATTCACCAAGTGAGCTGTTAAATTCCCGGCAAATACGAACAAAAATTGATACTCTGCTACCACTGCCTGTTTACATTGCCCAAGATAAGCAAGGAAAGAAGGCTACAAAATCACAGGCACAAGAAGTTGCTCGTGTCACTACCAAGTTGGATATCCAGTGCACGCTCTCTACTTTGGTCTTCGATGTGACAAAGATCCAAGATGGGTATCTGCAATTGTCACAAAATGAAAAGTTCAGTGAATGCTCACGTCGTGCCTCGAGGTCCGACAAATTGCAACCAGGATGTGCTTCTTCAGAGGATTTCAAACTGAGAGATGACATCAGGCTGATATTCTAAGTCACCTTGCAGCAATTACGGCTGACTTACCATTCAATGGGGAGGAAAGCGACAAAGACCAACAGATGGTTTGCACCATAAACAAGGTTGTGGTTTCCAACATGGATCATTTGCCTGCTCTCTACTTT
>JANTCA010003538.1:0-10711 GCA_024741275.1 Chironex yamaguchii | reverse complement strand
CAGACGTCATATTCGCACTCCAACCCAGCCCCCTTAGTGCGCGGTCCTGCGTAAAAAACTAGATTTTTCGGGACGTTTTACGCGCTTTTGGCCACAGAAAACAGAATTTAACGTTGAAAATTGATTTCTACGACCCCAATTTACCCAAACAAGTTAAAAGCGAAAAAGGTGTAAGATACAGAACTCTGTTTTATAATCCGCAGTGTAAGAGGATGGTTGTGAACGTGTTCCTTTTTTCTGAGATCCGTATTTTATATCTAAGGCTTGTATGCATATGAAATCATGCTTTGTAAGTATCTGTGTACATGTATTTGTATGTGTGCGTGTTTAGTGATTGGGTTTGGGTACCCGTCAGGTAACCGCAAAACAAAAAAGTTCACGGAAGTCTGTTACTCAATAATTGTGCTGATCTGTGCCGTGAGTACTGCGTTCTCTCCGTTGCCCGTTATGATCTAGATTTGTGCCCACGATATTTTTATGACGAAAGAAGTATTGTTTTTACCGCTCGCATTGGCGAGAACTTGAACGTACTTGCCACCTGCATATGCGAAATTGTAAACTTGAACTTACTTGCAGCCCGTATATTTGAGAAGATAATGTTTTCAGTCATGTCTGTGTGTGTGTTTGTCCGGGCTCTAGGCAAGCGGTGGGCCTTCGACTGAAAGGTATTCCTTTTCGCCTTATTAATGTAAGATTCCTGAAAGTGATTTATCGTGCCTTTTGCTTTGGAAGTTCTTGAAAGGTTGTAGGCCCACCGCAATGAGAGAATTGTGATACGGTATTCTTTTACAAGTGTGCTGCTGGTTTTTCCATCAAACACTAAGCTATTAGAGTGTGCGAAGTCACTGAAGGCGACTTTCGCTAGGTATGTTTATTAGCAAGGCAAATCTGGAAGTTTAAACTTGCGCATATTGTGTAAAATATACCCTTCATTGTAGATGCTTGTGGTGTTGATCGCTGGAAAAGGTCTGCCTGGTTCAGTGGAAGGTATTGCAAGAACACAAAAAGTATTGACACAAAGGGGAATTAAAATTCTTTACTTACCCATTGGAAGGAAAACAACGGCAGAGGAATTGACCAAGTTTGTATCAAAAACGTCTGAAATAATTGTGGTACCGAGCGAAGACGAATTAGATAAAGCCCTCGATGAAGTAGAAACAGTTACATCGAAAGTAGTGAAAGGTACTTTTTAATAATTGTAAATAATTGTAATATTTTTGCTGTAAATTTATGATACGTTGTTAACATCTACAAAATTAAATTTTGTAAGCAACAGTGCCTCGTCTTCAAGATAAACAGATGGACAAAAGCATCACAATTCTCATACTATGATATAGACTCACGATGAAATCCATGCCTAATTCACTGATTACTAAAGGGAAGTTGAATTTTTCTGTCAGTAAGGAGGATTTTTTTAAAGTTAGTATTAAGTATATTCGCTTGTAAATAACTTGCCTACAACGCAAGTTTGCAAAATGTCTCTTTTTTATTGACCTCTTTTCATTGTTCAACTTACTTTGATGCTGTAAGGTTTATTTTGCCTTCAAGTAGCTAGTTCCCTTTTAATATCAAAGTAAAGATCTCTGTTAAGTCAAGTCCACGTCGTTACACTTTAACTTGGTATTTTATTGATCCACTACGTACCCACTTTGCACATCTACTCAAATGACATCTCCTGAATTATGGTTTCTGTAACTTTTTGAAGCAAGATGTAAATTTTGTTTCCTGATTTTATGTCCGAGGTATGAATTAGATCTTGAATTCGAGTAACTTGATTTTGTCGTAGCACTAAGTGAAGTTTTTGTCAGTATTGTGCAGTATTAAGTTTTGCTAACTGTAAAGGCATTTCTTTTAGTTAGTTGGAAGCGTAGGGAAGTATACAAATTGCGATTGTTTTCGAGTCCTTTTCGATTCGTGGCAATAGACAAAATATGTTGGTGAGGGCAGCTGGGCTTTAAAAAATCTGTTTAAGGAGGCGTGCCTTATTTAAAATCCTGTCTTATGGAAATTTGATGTATTGTGCGCTAACCCGAGTTTGATTCTGTCTTGTGCTTTCCTGGGGTTTTTTTTAGGAGATCCTCTTGTTCTGGATCTGGCTATTTCGCTCGGTAGCACAGGGCCACTGTCCGAGGAGCTGTTTTCCAAGCAATTGGATTTTGTGAAGAAACTTCTTGCGAAGTATGCAATATCATCCAATGAGGTTATGCCAAGTTTTATAAGCTACGGTAACACTACATTTGTAGCTCGTGCTCTTGGAGACTTGACAACATATGACGACGCCATAGCTGCATTAAAGACACTGAAGAATCAAAACAATGGAAAAGATTTGTCCGAAGTTTTCAAGGTGCGTCAACTGATGGCAATATATAAGATACAAGTATCTGCCAAGTCTGATTGTGTGGCGTATATTGAGAAATTTATTGCCAATGTCAATGCTGAACATCGACACAATTTTGTCCAAGAAGTCACCAAGTAAAGCTTGCATAACAATTCTAACTAAACATATGCAGACCAATAAATCCTATTATTAAATCAATGCTGTTGAAAGTAATTAGGAATAGTTACAAATTTTCCTTAGTACCTGGCGTACTGACCACGCGTTGTAAATTATGCATGTAAACTAAAGCTTACGCATGTGAGCTAAACTTTTAATGTAATGTTGCTTTGCAGCCAAACCAGGCATAGCTTATTGTGTAGCATATTTCATTAAGAAAGAGAGCGCATAAATCTAATGCTCATGATCGATTGCCATTTATAATTGAGATTGACATTACAAATCAGAGTGTACACGACAGTCTCTGTCAACTGTTGCGGATGTCTTTCCGACGTCTTTGCACGTCTCCAATCTGTACGTTTCAATTCAAGATAAGTTTGTTTGTCCGTTTTCCCTTCCGTTTTCCACAATTTTTGGTAATTTTAAATATGATGATTATTTTTAGGTTGCATTGCTTGGAGTGTTTAATAAACTATATGGATCCCGCCCGAATGCTGCAAAATCTTTGCTTGTTTTCGTCAATGGCAATCAGACGGGTGATTCAAAAAGATTACTTGAAATGGCTGATCGCCTGAAGAAAGAAAACGTTAAGCTCATTTTGGTTGCTCTGGGACCCAATGTTGACAAGCCAACCTTGAATGCTCTTGCTCCCCTGAAGAACACACTTTTCTTGCCCCACCAATTGGATGAATTAAAGCTGGAGGTCAATCCAGTTTACCAAAGCACATTACCAGGTTTGTGGTGGCTGGAATTTCTGGTTTTGGTGGCCTTCATTCCACAGGAGATCCAATCAAATTATTTCAAATGTTACCATTAACTGTAATGTAGTATAGTGAAGTTAGTGTAGAATAGTTCATTTTAGTATAACATGATATTTAATTGTTATTTAGAATATTATATAACATTCCGTTTTATATTGTGATATATTGTATTATATGCTATTGTGATATATTGTATAGTATAGAATAGTATATTATAGTATAGTATAGTGTAGTGTAGTGTAGTGTAATGTAGTCTAGTCTAGTCTGGTCTAGTCTAGTCTAGTCTAGTCTAGTCTAGTGTATCTAATGTAGTGTAGTGTAGTGTAGTGTAGTCTAGTCTAGTCTAGTCTAGTCTAGTCTAGTTTAGTGTAGTCTAGAATGGTATGGTATGGTATAGTGTGGTCTATTATAGTATAGAATGGCATAGTATAGAATTGTATATTATAGTATAGAATGGTATAGTGTAGTGTAGTCTAGTGTAGTCAAGTGTAGTCTAGTACAGTACAGTACAGTACAGTACAGTGCAGTGCAGTGCAGTGCAGTGAAGTCCAGTCCAGTCCAGTCCAGTCCAGTCTAATCCAGTATAGTATAGTGTAGTCTAGTCTAGAATGGCATGGTATGGTATAGTCTAGTCTGGTATATTATAGTATAGAATGGCATAGTATAGTATAGAATTGTATATTATAGTATAGAATGGTATGGTATGGTATAGTCTAGTCTGATATATTATAGTATAGAATGGCATAGTATAGTATAGAATTGTATATTATAGTATAGAATGGTATTATATAGTCTAGTCTGGTATAGTATAGTAAGGTTATAATGAAGCATAGTATCAAAGAGTAAATTGACACCCTGTTAATACGACCACGTTCAGACCATTGAAATTTGGTCGTTTTAACTGGGTGGTCGTATGAGCGAGGAAGGGTCAAATTACAGTATGATGCAAAATGCTTCTAAAGTGAATTTTACTACAGTGTGTTAAGGTTTCAAATCTTTTGTGGTGCATCGCACTGAACACCGTAATTTACCGGATATCATGCTAACTACTATCCTTTGCCTGAAAACATTCAATATTAATGCATTATTATTTGTCAGATTGCATCTTTTTTTATTTGGCAGCCCGAGTGAGCATTTTGACTGGTCGTATTAATGGGGTACTTTTATGAAAAGAATTATAACTGAACATTTAAAGAAGTAGTCGTTTGTCGTAATACCGGGGTTTTCGTTTGTTGTAATACCGGGGGGTTTGGTTGGTGGGTTTTAATGTAGTATTGTGTAGCGAAATAGTATAGTATGGAGTTGTTTAGTATAACAAGTAGACGCACGATAGTATTGTATAGTCAATAACATTGCTTTACTCAGAAATACTTCACTGTGATTTCATTCATCTTTTGTCTCTTATGTGCATTGCAGATCCATGTGCTTTTATGAAATGTGCTCATTTTGGCGTGTGCGTTGTCACGAAAGATTCGTTAAGAGAATGTGTTTGCCCTGTCTGCACCTCTGAAGAGAAACCAGTTTGTGGTTCAGATAAAAAAACGTATGCCAATTCATGCTTTTTAAGACAAGCTTCATGCAAGACCCAACAAAGTATCGACATTGTCAAGGATGAGGAATGTGGTAAATGGTGGTTTCAAATTTCTTTTTTTCATATTGGATAATTATTCTTGCTTTGCTTTGACACATGACCAAAGTCTTATTCACAAGGAACCGGTGATATGGCAGCACCAAGGGATATATTCCATCGATCGATGGATTTATACTCCAAATGTCAAGTTCACTAGGCAGATGATTTACAAGCTGTACCTTTACTGCCTGATTTTATTGATTCTGTCTTTCTTATAATTAGCACGATTTCTGCACACCTTTCTTCCATGTTACGTTCTAACGATGATTTGTTGTTAAGGTAATTATGCTAGGTAAACCTTAGCCGTGTAACGGACATTTTGTGCAGGTTTACGTAAAGATTTGCATCCATCTCGAAAGAGATAAATTATTCAACTGTACAATAATGTTTTGTTACATGCATTTACGTCGTATGTTGTAAACGTATCATTTCAAAATGTCTTTCAGGTTTGGCAACCGAACTTGATATTGCTTTTGCCATTGATGGTTCCACCGGAACGAGAGACGATAATTTTATGAAGATGAAAGACTTAATATCCGCAGCTATTAAGGATTATAAGTCACCATCCAAAACGAAAGTCGCTGTCGTGAATTATGGCGGAGAATCAAGGTCCGAGATAGATTTTAGTGATAGCGCTAGTAGAGAAGAAATCAATCTTATCTTGAAGAATATGAAAAAGATAAATGGCGCTCGTCTTTTTGAAAATCTCTTCAAACATCTGCAAGAAGAGGTTTTTAATGCCAGAAAAGGTGCTAGGAACAATGTTAAAAGGAGTCTTGTTATTTTGACAACTGGACAGAATGACGTAACAAGTAATGCTGATTTAGCTAAAGCGTCACTTGTGCTGAAGAATCTCGGAGTGGATATCCTTGTGATTGGGTTAGGTGCCCGAGCAGATCGTGAGGAGCTAAATAAGTTGGCTAGTAGCACGGACAAGGTGATCATCGTAAGAGATCCAAGTGATCTTCTCTCTGTGTTGCCTTCAATCGGAGATATAAGTGCTCCAAGAACTGCAGGTAAGCTTTATCGCAGTATAATTTATTGCATCAAAATATTGACAACAGCCAGCCAGAATTGATTATCTGCCTATGATGCCAACTACCCATCTGTTTGAATCTTGGTTAGCAACTAAACTGGGACGTTGCTCTTGTGTTATCTTCATCGGGTCTCAGATACACAACTGTGGTTATCTACCGTAGTTCTTAATAAGAGCATGTTAGCTGGGACGCATGTTAATCGTCTTAGCATTGAGATTTAAAAAGGACCGTATAGGTTAATACACCCTTATAAAGGATTCCTTTACCGGCCTGAACTGAAGGGAGAAACGACGAAGCCCAAACCAAAAGGAGAGTTATCGCTTGCATTTACTTAAGGCACATAGTGCCATCTATCTTATGAGCTGTTTACAGTCGTTAGTCCCTGGTTCGACGCTCAGGTAGACGTTGCTTACACCTAAACGTCTGTTACTTACGTAAGATCATCCTATCGTCATCTATATGACACGCACGTGGTCTTATTAAGGTAATATTTACTGCAAAAGATAGTCGAGATACACGTTTAGCATAGTAAAAATTAAAACCAGCTTGTCCACTATGTTTGGAACAATTTAATTAGTTCCTTCAATAAAAAGTATTGTCTCAGATTACATTTCTTGTTTATTGGTTGCGTAATGCCTTTCTGGGAACCAAATCAGGAAGAATGGACGCATACCAGATACCACTTTTTAATGTGAAATCATTTCCAAATCAACGTTGTTTAATTCTTAATAGTCCTTGTTCGGCATATTGTTACATCAGAAGTAATCAACTTAGCGTTTTTCTTCAGCATATCCAGAGAAAGTGGATGTCGGCTTCATGCTTGGTGTCTATGGAAACAAGGCCAGGGAATCATTTGAAGCTCAGAAGAAACTGGCGAGTGGTATTCTAAAGAATCTCAATATATCCGCAGAAGGCGTGTTGCCTGGCGCCCTTGCATTCGGTGACGATGCATACATCGGGATCCTTATAGGGCGTGCAAAGAGTGCAGAGGATGCAGAAGAGTTTTTGAAGCGAATGTTTGCGCCTAGAAGTGGACGAAATTACATCCAAGCGTTCAAACGTCTGAATGACATATTTTCAGTAGAGAAAGGAGCGCGAAAGGACATACCAAAAACAGTAGTGTTTTTTACAGATGGTCACCCTAAAACTGGAAACGAGTTGTTGAGTTTCACTAACAAACTTAAACAGGATGGAATTAAAGTTGTTGTGATTTGTGTTGGCGAGGACATCGAGAAAAGCTATTTACGCTCAATTGCAAGCAAGGACAGTGCAATTTTTCTGCCGTCAAACACAAGTTTATGGAGAAATTACATCCAACCCATCAGTGATATGGTTTTGCCAGGTTAGAAACTTGTCAGTATTTGCCGTTGAATTTTTTTATAAACTCTGCAGTCCATTTGAAGAGAGAAAAAAAATCGGTGGACGTCGGAGGCAATACGAGTGCTCTCCTTTCGCTAGCTTCCCCTCCTATCCTTTGGTCAACTTTCGGATGCCTTTTTCCAGTAGTGACGGTCGTTTTACCGAGCGTCAAAGTACGAAAGGGTGGGTGAACTATGTTATCTACACGGGGATTTGACCTTAGTATATCTCTTTGAAATACCTGCAACCCATTAAATGCACGCTCTTTCCAACTTTCCTTATTTAACTTTTCGTATTTCTTGGATCGTTATCTCGTGCTTCGAATGGTTGTAAAGTTCCAAATTTTGTCTTACATTGGGCGATTGCTTTCACTATTTGAGTTTTTGATTTGCCTTTTAGACCCTTGTCAGAATACTCAGTGCTACTACCATTCAGTCTGCTTTGCAAAACGAGACAGGTCCACTGAGTGTGTCTGCCCACAATGCAAGGAGGTCTTTAGTCCAGTTTGTGGAAGTGATGGAGTCACATATGAAAACGAATGTCAAATGAAGACAACGTCATGTCAACGTAAAAAGATGATCAAGCCAATCAAAAGGAAGGCGTGCAGTAAGTGTCTCCTTGTCTTTACTGTCATGTCGACTTGCTACAAAGGATTACAATCTTCTTGTGCCTGCGAGTCCACTAGATTGAAAATGTGCTTACATGATTCCCCACTGAAATATTGTTCACACTATGCTACTTAAGTTACTCGTAAACGCTTTTGTTAATGTTGACGAAACAAGATATTTTATAATTGACGTACTTTTGTGGTGCTACAGACAAACGTTTGTTCTTTTCACAACTAAAAAAGCGAGCAAAGAGTACTTCAGTGACGGCGTCATAAAAATCTATTTTCAGCATTTCTGGGTCTAAGGCGCGTGTATCATAGATTTAGGGTGTATCTTAAAATTATCCCAAATGTAAAAGTTTACAGAAATCTATCAAACATCATGAGAGATGTGGCAAGTCGATACTCCCTTCATTCCCTACAAAATCACTGTGTTGTCTGGTTTATGATTCCATGAACCAATCCAATAACACAGTGATTGTAGGAAATCTCAAATTTTCCAATGTTCTTATTTTTGACAATTTTTCCCAGATTTAAATAAAAATTCAAATGTGCTGTTGTTTTTTGGAGCTCTTCGAGAACTCAAGATCAAGATATTTAAATCTTAAAAAAAAATTATGACGTCATCACTTCAGTACTGTATTCTTGGAACATTGCATATCAGAGCTGTATTTATTATACTGTTTCACGTTTTAATACGCAATCTAGACAACTTTGTTGCGCAGAGGTACCTGGCTTGTGTAGCTTTACGCAAATAGAAATTGTCAGCATTTAGGCATTTGAGTATTCGTAAGATACCACCTTCTGTCGAAATTTGATGCAAGTGAAAGGTAGGTAAAGGAAGATAATTATGCAATACACAAGAATTGTAGTTTGAACTTTTAAATGGTCATGGTTCTCATAATTGAAAGCATACGCGGATATCACTTTCTAAACGATGTCATTTGCACTTTTTTAGGTAATCCACTCAAGGTTGACTTAGCATTTGCCTTTGACGGCTCTGACCAAGTTACAGAGGAGGATTTCGTCCTGATGAAGAAGTTTGTAAGAAGAGCTGCTCTTAACTACAAGTTGGCTCCAGACTTAGCGCGAATTGGTATCGTCAACTTTGGTCGTGATGCCGATGTTGTCTTAGATTTTGACTCTGGTATAGATCCTTTGATTGTTCAAAAATATACGGATGGTCTTAAAAGAATGAAAGGAGTGCAAAGTAAAAAGACTGCCTTTGAGGTAGCAAGGAAGCAATTATTTGAGAACAACAAGCGCAAGGATGCAAGCAAGGTTTTATTAGTGTTGAGTACACAGTCGCCGACCTCGAAAAATGACGAAATGGAAACAGTGATGGCACGGAATGAGTTGAACAAAATTGGCGTCCAAGTTATAACGATTGAATTTAAGAAAAGTGAAGATAGTAAGATCACCAAAGTAGATAAAACAGATGATAAAAGTGTGGATATTTCCACTGCAATTGATGATCTAGACAAGGTTCTTCCATCGGTGTTAGATGCTGTCCGCCGATCAGTAGGTACGACAGATATTGCCACTTGAGTTATGTCAGAAAACTTTGGGAAATATAAGAGAATGTATGCCACTGTTGGTACTCGTTAGATATTAATCAGGTTTATCTTTCAGAGGTATGAAGGTAAAGTAATAGATTAAAGGTGCTCTGAAGTTGTGTCAAGTTAAGAGGATATCATGGCACCAACCGGTCTTCGCTACAGGATTACACTGGTTATGCAGGATTTTGCTCAGAAATTCTTCATGTGCTACTGATTAACGTAAAAGTACTGTTTTGTAGTACAAAATTGTAGCACACATACTCTGAGAGGGATATTCTCTTATACAACCCTTCCAAAACGCTATGAATTGATGTCTGCTATTTATTACAACGTACATCAGAGTAAACTGTATCAAGCTTCATTTTAAGAGCCCCTGACTAGTGGCACTAGATTACAATTGCTTTTTTTTGTCTATGAATGCTGTTGAATACTTAAGATCGCTTATTTTATTTTTTCTCCAGATAAGCCAGTTATTCTTGATCTGGGCATTGCATTCGGAGCACATGGCCGTGAAAGTAAAGACATTTTTAATGCTCAGGTGCAATTTGCACGAGCTCTCTTGATGAAATACAATGTATCTTCGAAAGAAACTTTACCTGGATTTTTGTCATATGGTCTGTCTGCCAAGGTAACATCAAGACTTAAAGAAATTATAAATAACGCCGGTGTTAAGGATGGGCTTGATTCCATAGCGTTTTCTGGCGACGGTACAAATTTGGAACAATTATTTTCAGTAGCCAGTGATAAATTCTTTGGTGTTAAAAATGGAGGAAGGAGAGGCGTACCTAGTACGTTGCTCGTCCTTTTGAGTACAAATCAGAGTATTACAGATAGCAATACTATCAAGGCATTAAATCGTCTGGAAGAATCAGGAACGAAAGTAGTGTTTGTTGTCGTAGGTGAAACTGAAGGATTAGACATTCTTAAAAGCCCGAAGAAGGGATCTGTGATTTTGGTGACCAAATTTGGTGACTTGGACAAAGTGGTAGATAAAACATTTCAAGCAACACTGCCAGGTAATAGAACTTAATAGATTTTTTCACTTAATCCTACTAAAGATCTTTTTCGAACTTCGATCATATTTTGTTTCAAATAGTAAACATCGTAAACAACTATTGCTGCTGCTACACTACTACTACTACTACTACTACTGCTGCTGCTGCTACTACTACTGTTATTATTATTATTATTGTTGTTGTTGTTGTTGTTATTGTTATTATTATTATTATTATTATTATTATTATAATTATTATTGTTGTTATTG